>PVJI01004509.1:0-107562 GCA_004026765.1 Micronycteris hirsuta | reverse complement strand
CCACTCCCCTGTTGATATTCCTCCATACCTTATATAACTCCCTTTAACATTTCATACAATAAAGGCTGGGTGATGATGAACTTCTTGAACTTGACCTTATCTGAGAAGCACTTTATCTGCCCTTCCATTCTAAATGAAAACTTTGCTGGATAGAGTATTCTTGGATGTAGGTCCTTGCCTTTCATGACTTGGAATACTTTTCTCCAGCCCCTTCTTGCCTGTAAGGTCTCTTTTGAGAAATCAGCTGACAGTCTTATGGGAATTCCTTTGTAGGTAACTCTCCCTTTTTCTCTTGCTGCTTCTGAGATTCTCTCCTTATTTTTAATCTTGGGTAATGTAATTATGATGTGTCTTGGTAAGTTCTTCTTTGGGTCCAACTTCTTTGGGACTCTGAGCTTCCTGGACTTCCTGAAAGTCTATTTCCTTCACCAGCTTCAGGAAATTCTCCATCATTATGTGTTCAAATAAGTTTTCAATTCCTTGGATTTCTTCTTCTCCTTCTGGCAGCCCTATGATCTGTATGTTGGGACGTTTACAGATGTCCTGGAGGTTTCTGAGCCCCTCCTCTGTTTTTTGAATTCTTGTTTCTTCATTCTTTTCTGGTTGGATGTTTTTTTTCTTTCTGCTGGTCCACTCTGTTGATTTGAGTCCCAGTTTCCTTCTTATCCCTATTGGTTCCCTGCAGATTTTTCCTCATTTATTCAAGCAATTTTGATAATTTTTCGTCAAATTCTGTGAGCATCTTGATTACTAGGGTTTTGAACTGTGCATCTGATAGGTTGTCTATCTCTTGGTCAGTTAGTTCTGGAGCTTTGATCTGTTCCTTTCTTTGGGCCATTTTTTTCCCTCGGTGAGCCTGTTACTGTAAGGAGGGCAGAGCCTCGGGGTTCACCTGGGCAGGGAAACTCACAGTAGTTGTGCTGTGACGTAGCCTGTGGGGGCGGGACCTGAGAGCACAATGGCACCTGCTCCGCTCTCTGCATCCACACCACCTCCAGCAAGCAATTCCAGCCCCTCTGCACCGGCTCCAGGGGTCGCTCCAGGGTCGGTGGATGGGCTGCCCAGCTCCAATCCCCTGTGGGTCTCCCCAACAAACTCTCCTGTGAGGCCGGGAGTTCCTCCCGCCGCCGACTCCACCCCCACAGGTGCTCTCAATCTGTGCCGATGGGTTGCGCCCTGCTTTCTCTCCTGGTTTGTCTGCACTCGAATGCGACCTTCCCAGTCCACCAGTCTCGTCCCCGCTGGGTCCGGATGAGCTGGGCGCTGGGCACGCTTTGGTCAGGCACCCCCGTCTCGGTATGCTGCAGCCCCTTGGGAACCGCCCCTCTAACCACGGTCCTGCCGTCTGCTCACCAGCTCACTGCAGAGTCGCTGAGCACTCTCCCTCTGCCCTGCTCCTCCCGGCTCACCAGACTGGATGAATGTATCTTCTTTAATTCCTTGGTTGTCGGACTTCCTCTCAGTTTGATTTTCTGTCAGATCTGGCTGTTTTTGTTTAGATAAATTTCTGTTTTTTTCCTTGTTTGGCTGTGTAAGGAGGCAGGGCACGTTCACCTATGCCGCCATCTTCTTGGAAGTCAAGATTTTTTTATCTTTAACCTTAGGCATTTTAATTATGATGTGCTTTGGTGTGGTCCTCTTTGGGTCCAACTTGTTTGGGACTCTCTGTGTTTCCTCTAGTTGTATGTCTGTTTCCTTCACCAAATTTGGGAAGTTTTCTTTTATTATTTTTTCAAATAAGTTTTCGATTTCTTGCTCTTCCTCTTCTTCTTCTGGCATCCCTATGATATGGATGTTGGTACGTTCGGAGATGTACCAGAGGCTCCATAGACTACCCTCATTTTTTATTTAATTCTTTTCTCTTCTTGCTATTCTGATTTAATGCTTTTTCTTCCTTATGTTCCAAATCATTGATTTGATTCTTGGCTTCATCCCTTCCACTGTTGGTTCCCTGTAGATCTTTCTTTTTTTCACTTAATGTAATCTTTATTTCTGCCTGGATCTTTTTTATGCTGTTGCCATACTCAGTGGATTCTTTGAGCATCATGATCACCAGTGTTTTGAACTTCTGCATTTGATAGGTTGGTTATCTGCATTTTGTTTAGTTTTTTTCCTGGAATTTTGTTCTTTTCTTTCATTTGGGCCATATTTCTTAGTCTCCTCAATTTGGCAGCCTCCTTGTATTTGTTTCTGTGTGTTAGGTAGAGCTGCTTTGACTTCCAGTCTTAGTAGCATGGTCTACTATACAAAAGGCACCTATAAATTTTGTGGGGTGGAGCCTTAGATAATAGCCAGGGTGGAGCAACCCGTTTCACCACTTTGTGGCTCTGTGTCGGGGGATGACTAAGAGAGGGGGTAATACTGCTGCCTGGCCTCTGGAGGTTTGCCCTGGGGTAAATTGTCTCCCAACACTTGCCCTGTTTCCAGTCACTTCACTTTCTCTCTGTGTGCCACCAGTGCCCTTCCAGCTGTTACCCTGATGCTGAATCCCAGAGGCAGTGGGTCTGCATAAGTCCTAAGTCTGTGTGGGCCCATTAAGAGGAGTCTCTTGAAAATCTGGCAGTTACTTTCACCACGCCAACTCCCACTTGTTTTTACCAGAAGTTATGGGGATTTATCTTCCTGATGCTGGAAACCTGGGCTGTGTGATCCAGCCTGGGGCTCAGATTGCTTGCTCCCAAGGTATACTTCCTGATTTTTATTCACCACATGTGAATGTGACCGCCTATTCTGCTGCCTCTCCATGCCACACCACATCTCTGTGCCTCTCTGCCTGTCTCCATTTCTCCGCCCCTCCTATCTGTCTGGATGAATGTGGTTTCTTTAAATCCTTGGTTTTTGGACTTCCATACAGCTCAATTTTCTGAAAATTCTGGGTGATATTTGTTTTGTGGTCTAGCTGTAATTTTTTATGTAGTTGTGCAAGGAGGTGAAGGGTGTTTACTTATGCCTCCATCTTAACCAGAAGTCCATATGTGTCATTATTTTTTCAAATAGTTTTCCAATTTCTTGTTCTCTCGCTTCTCCTTCAGCACCTCCATGATGTGAATGTTTGTATGTTTGAAGTTGTACCAGAGGCTCCTTAAACTACACTTATTTTTTGGATTCTTTTTTCTTCTTGCTCTTCTGACTGGATGTTTTTTGCTTCCTTATACTCTAAATCACTGATTTGATTCTCAGCTTCGTTTACTTTTCTGATGGTTTCCTATAAATTGTTCTTTTTTTCAATTAGTGTATCCTTCATTCCTTATATTCCAAATTGCTGATTTGATTCTTAGCTTCATCTACTCTACTGTTGATTCCCCATAAATTATTTTTCATTTCAGTGTATCTTTCATTTCTGACTGGTTCTTTATTATGGTTTCCATGTCCTTTTTTATGCCATTAATGGTCTCACCAATTTCATTGAGCATCCTTATAACCAGTGCTTTGAACTCTGCATCTACTAGATTACTTATCTCCATTTTATTTAGTTATTTTTCTGGAGTTTGTTCTGTTCTTTCATTTGGGACATATTTCTTTCTCTCCTCATTTTGGCAGCCTCCCATTATTTGTTTCTATGTATTAGGTAGAGCTTCTAAATATCCCAAGCTTGGTCGAGTGGCCTAATGTAGTAGGTGTCCTGTAGGGTCCAGTGACATAGCTTCTCTGTTCACCTGAGCTCACCACTCCATATACATTCCCCTACTCTACACAGTGTGGGCTGTGTACAGCCTCCTATTGTAGGTGAGCCTTGATTACTGTTGGCAGATCAGTGGGATTAATTTACCCCCAGGCCATTCAGTTGAAAAGACTGGCTGTGGACATGATTGAGGATCAGCTGTGCAGGGGCCCACCCCATGGAGCAGGGCTTACTTCAGTAGAGCTCTGGTGCCTAATGAGTCTGCCCCTTGAGTATGTCACTTGTGGAGGTGACTAGGTGGTGCTTTGACATGGTCTGAAGCTGTAAACAAAGTATGCAGGCTCTGAAGCCTCCCTGGAAGTGCAGGCCAAAGTTAGCTGTTACCTTTGTTCTGCCTGGAGGCTCCCAGCTTGAGCTACAAAGTAATCTGCAAATGGCTTCTACTTTTTCTGGCCAATACTGCTTGTTTGAGAGCCTTTAGGAAAGTCTAAAGCATGAGTTGAGACAGGCTATTTCTACGGAAAAGCCACTGGAAACAGCTTGTGTGGGCCTGATGGTTGGGTGAGGCTGTGTCTCAGGGAATCACCAAGGTGGGGCTAACAGTGTGAGCCAGGTTGGTGGTGTCTCATATATGGCAACCACCATCCAGCTTTGTGAAGAAAGGGCTCAGAAAACGAATAAGAATTTCTGGCAGCACTTCTGTCTGGGAGAAAGCCATCCCTTTAGCCCTCTGATGCCAGACAATTCAGGTCCTCCACATATGTCTCTAGTGCCCTTTGAGCTGCTGCCCTAGCACTGGCACTCAGAGGGAGTGAGTTCTGTAAGTCTGTATGTGGGTCCTTTAAGAAGAACACCTGGGACTCCAGAAGTTCTTTGTCTCACTTAGTCACAATCCCTGCTGGTTTTTACAGCCAGAAGTTGTGGGAACTTCACTTCCTGGCCCCAGAACCCCGGTCTAGGCTGCCTGGTGTGGGGCTAGTATCCCTCACTCCTTGGGGTGGGTGTGGGGGACCTCTGCAGTGAAGATATCCCTCCTGACTTTTATATGCCACATATGGGTGTGGGACCAATCCATTCAGCATCTATTCCCCACCTACCAGTCTCAATGTGGCTTGTTCTTTATAGTCTTAGTTGTAGGACTTTAGTTAGATTTCAGACAGTTCTAAATGATGGTTGTTCTGCAGTTTAGTTGCAATTTTGACGTGGTTGTTGGAGGATGCAAGTACCGCATTTACCTATGCTGCCATCTTGACCAGAAGTCTGTCATTTTCCTTCTTGTTTTATTCCTAACTTATGTCTGTGATTTTCTGAAAATTTCTTTAGGGGTGGAAGTCAGTTTACATAGATAACCCTCTATGACACTGTTCCTTGCCATAGTAATAATGAAGGAACATATCTACTTTCCAGAGATTTATGATGAAGGGATAAGATATTTCTGTAAATATTATGATTCTCAGGGATTGGGGAAATATTCATAAGTTATTTTTTCTGCTCTGAATTTTTCAACCAATTAATCAAGGCTGACAGTGACATTGATGTATACTGATATCAAGAGACATGAATTAAGCCATTTGATGAGTTATATTAAAGGATTTTTTGAGAGGACCATGTAAAAACATTTATGCCTATATTTTTTTATCACAGAAAATAAATCCAAAGGACTACCAAAAAGTCCTCATAACACCTTTATGAGGTGGGTAATATGCCATTTTTAGGGAAATTAAAGCTTAAAGACGTTACGTAACTTGCCAGGGTCACTCAGTAATTAAGTGGTGAAGCCTGGATTTGAACTATTTATCTGACCGAAAAACCCATTATCCTTATCACTGAGTCAGCAGAGACCCAATCAATGTTTTGTGGAATTGAATTTATTAAATAGATTAAGTTTGTGTGGCAAAATAGCTGGAACAACTTTCACTGCTCTGGAGGGTAGAATAGAATTGGAAACCAAAGGAGATTCTGAAATTTCTCTACCTAGAAATCTTGGGAAATCACACCCACTGCTAGCCTGTTGATAAAAGCTTGACCTTAAGGAATAGGGAGGGAATATCAAGTCAAGTATTGATATTCATCCTTATAAAGCCTCTGGCTGGCAGAAATTACCTTCTAAAAAAGCATATCCACTTCTTTTCACTAACCTGGTGCATTCTCATAAGGCAGAGAAAATGCAAGGAGGAGAGCAATTAAGTCCATGGAAACTTGCAAAAGAAACAATTTTTCCCAGAGTTTTTCTTTTTCTAAGAAGTTCTAGATTGTGAACTTTTGAAATCATGGATACTAAAATATTTAAGGGGGTCTGTTGCTTTTTAAGGACATTTGTTGAATATTTAAGGGCATTTTTTGCTTTTCGGTTTTTATTCCTTCAAAGTAATATTTCGAAAATTCTGATGGGCAGATTTTCTGAAAAATTAACCTTAAGAGCAGAGAAATGTAATTCCTTTATAGAGGATAAGCCACATGGCACAGCCAGCTCAAATGCAAGAACCATGTTGCACGTGCCCTGCCGTTTTCACTGAGAAGAAATATTATGGTCTGTTGACTTATTGGAGCTTCTCAGAGTTGAAAGAGATCTTATGTCATGTAATTTACTCCTTTCCAAATTCTGCCTGAAGATGTGAGATAATTGGAAGCTCACCATTACACAAACTTCTTTTTATTATTATGAAAATGTGTGTATTTTTATTGACTTTGTTTTAGTAAAAGTGTACTAGGAATAGACAACAGTGATGACTCTCTGGAAATTATCTTAAAAATACTTATAACTTTGTTTCAGTGGTTAAGGACAGAGAAGAGAAAGAGAATATCTAAAGTTCCTGTAACCAACGAAATTAGAACCTGATCTTAATGATTAGTATACACTTAAATCAAACTTTATAATGAGTAGAAACTGATGGAAATAACTCATTACATAAGGACTTGTGTCAAAATTCCTTGTTGATGAATTTTAGTGAGTTTTTCCAGCTTTCTTATAGTAAATAAACATTTTCTCTTGTCTATCAAGAGAACATTCAGAATATTACTTCCCTTATT
The DNA here is from genome assembly GCA_004026765.1 of Micronycteris hirsuta. NCBI lineage: Eukaryota > Metazoa > Chordata > Mammalia > Chiroptera > Phyllostomidae > Micronycteris > Micronycteris hirsuta. The sequence continues at coordinate 100,910 of PVJI01004509.1, read as the reverse complement.
TTAGCTCTGAATGAATCTTAAAGAAACTCAATTAAAATGTTTAACTTTTGAGAATCCACTCTGCTTTAAATATAAAATATCAAATGTGATACTATAACGAACAAACCAAGTTAGACATAATAATCCTTTTCAATCTAAAATAAAGTGATACATTAAAAGGAAAGTAAATTTTTATAACATTTAATTTAATTTTTTAAAGTTTATGGTGGGTTTCATTACTTTTCTACGACCTCCCTATCTAAATTCTTGGTTATTCCAAGACCTGGATATAGTATAGAAGCTATAAGCTGTCACAGTTAAATAGTTCCCTGAATTTCCTTTCATGCTCTAAAATGCATACCCCCTTTCTGATTGGGTTTTCCAAATTGTACCTAGAAAACCAGCTGAGTTAAAAAAGTAACTCACCTCCATTAAGCTCTATCATCAGGCCACCAAGGGCAGAAGCAGGCATTTGAAGCAGAGCTCAACAGGTTCAGGATGGCTGCAGACCAGAAGTCCAGGATGTGGCAGCTTGCTAAGGATGGACTCAGAGCATGACAGAAGGAGGAAAAGTTCAGGAGCTGGGAAGAATGGGCAAAGCCAGAGTGAGGCCTGACAGATTCCGTGACAGTTTGTCAGTTGCTTTGATCATCATTAGCTTAAGAGAAAGAGAAACCCTGAGTGGCATGGCCTACCTGCCCACCCTGTTTTTGCAGGGGAGGGGGAAAGCGACTTACTTAGATTTGAGGTGGCAGTCTAATCTTTTTTTTTTTTCTGACTGTCTAATCTTAAGGTTTACATATCCCCATTTCTGAACTAGGGGGCTCTACAAAAGAGGAGATCATCATCATTTGTCCATAAGCCTATCACATGAGAAATAACCACCTCGTCCCTCATGATCCCATCACAGCATTGAGACTCCAGTTAAGAGGCTTTAATAGAGAGATATTCCACCTCTCAGAGCTCACATTCCACTGAAACAGCCCCTACGCTTATGTCTGAGAAAGTAACAAATGCTCAGAAAACCCCTAAGGAAGTACTTAACAGTACCTGGCACATAGTGAGAACCCAATAAATGGTAAGAGCTATTGGGTTGGCCAAAAAGTTCATTTGGTTTTTTCCATAAGCTGGCTCTAGTAGCACTTAGCTGTCTTTAACTTCATTCAGAACAATTTGGTTAGATTGTATTTTCACAGCTGTCATATCAGCATGCATTTTTAAAAAACTTATCAAAATTGGTGAATTTTTGTGTAGCCATTTTAATATTGAAGATGGAAGAAAATATACAACATTTTTGACATATTTGCTTTATTATTTCAATAAAGGTTAAAATGCAACTGAAACACAAAAAGAGATTTGTACAGTGTATGGATAAGGTGCTGTGACTGATTGAACATGTCAAAAGTGGTTTGCAAAGTTTGCTGGAGATTTCTTGCTGGATAATGATGCGCCACGGTCAGGTAGACCAGTTTAAGTTGATAGCAATCAACTGAGATGTTAATTGAGTACAGTCAATGTTATACCATGCAGAATATAGCCAACATACTCAAAATATCCAACTCAAGCCCTGGGTGGGGTGGCTCAGTGGATTGGGCACCAGCCTGTGAACCGAAGGGTCGCTGGTTTAATTCCCTGTCAGGGCACATGCCTGGGTTGCGTCTGGGTCCCCTGTTGCGGGTGCATGAGAGGCAGCCACACATTGGTGTTTCTCTCCCTCTCTCTCCCCCTCCCTTCTTCTCTCTCTAAAAATAAAGAAAAAAAATCCAACTCAATAAAGTTTTTGGTGAAAATGAAAAATGTGTCTTTTATTTTACAGAAAAAACTAAACAGACTTTTTTGCCAACTCAATGTTATTATACTAACATTGGTATAGCAAATAGTTTACAAAACTTCTGCTCCCTCAAATTAACTTTCTGACTTAAAATATAATGGGATGTAAGTAGTTGTTGACCTTCATGGACTCCAAGAGAGCTGAATATAAATTAAAAGTTCACTTTCTCATCTTCTAGACTCCAGAGAACTTACAGAGAAGTCAGTTATTTTCTTTTATGCTTCTTTTATGCAGCATCTAGCAGATATTTTTATCATAGCTTTTATTACACTGTATTATGTCCTTCATTGTGTTATAGCTATTTGTTTTCCTATCTCTTACCTGCTATCTGGTAGCTTCTTCGAGAAAAGGATTGTCTTACTCATCCTTTTAACTACACAAGCCTACCACACTATCAGAATTTAATAAATACCAGGTAAATGAGCAGATAAGTGAGTGAATTAATAAATGACCTGTGCCAGGCAATGCACTGCACCTTCTCTCTTCTGATTGGAGAACTGAGAAGCTGCTATTACTGTGGCTTGGGCTTGTTCAGAACAGAAGAGAGGAGTTGTAACTTTAAAGGCTTTCTTCTCATCAGGGAAGCCAAGTGGTGTGGGTATCTGACTGCCTCTCTCCTGTCACACCACGCTGACAAGCCCCTCTCCTCCCCTTTGAATGAAGATTAAATATTATAATTTGAGGTTTGGGGGGCTGGTGCTAATTCCAAAAGTTAATTTGATGAAATATACCAACAGATTGTTTGTCAGGCTTCTGAACCAAAGACTGAGTGTCAAGATGTTAGGTAATTTCTAGATGTTCATTTCAATTCCAGCTGTTTTAGATCCGTTTATGTAAAGAGTTTTTCCTAAGATTGAATTCCTATCTTTACTTGGTAAGACCTACTAATCTGTTACAGGGGGGTATTTTTTCTCGCTGTATAGTCAAACTGTTTGACAAAGCTCAGCAGAAACGTAGCGTGAAATATAAGATCTTCTCCCACAGTCATTGATGTCCCTTATAACATTTGCATATACTAGAAAATGCCTTCAATTTGTGTTTTACCAGAATTTTGGTACTGGTCAGAAGGTTTATACCAACAAAAGAAGACTACTTCTCAGATATAGAGGGTGAGCGATGCTGGCAGAGCCACACCTGGGGCCACGTGCCTTTTTCATGTCCTTGCACAAGAGAAGGGAACATGCCCCGTAGGACCTGTTTGCCTGCTGAAAGCTAAGGGAACAGGAGAGGTTCCATATTAAGTGCTACTTTGATTTAGCTTTCATTCTCTGCTGTAACCTCTCAGTGAACATGAGGATATGGCAATGAAAATTGCCAGATTATCTCATTGGAGGACCAACTGGGCCTAAAGCTAGATCAGGCATCAAGTGGATAAATTTGATTGTCCACCTCACTTAATCTCATTTCCACTGTCACCAAAGAAGTTTCCACTTTTCTAAAAAGGTACCTGAAAGCTAAATCCAAACTGCCACAGCTGTCCTCCTGGACTCTTATCATTGCCACCTCAGACAGGTGGCCGTCTCTCAAGAGCTCCCACGGCTCAAAGGCTTGCACAGCTCTGTTGGCTATGCTAACATGTAACTGTTAGACACCCCGGGGCAGGAGAATACCAGCATGCTCCAATACACTTCATAAAATACATTTTTATTGTTAGAAGAAAATCAGCACCAGGATCTTTCCTTCCTAATTCCATCTCCGTATTTTTTCCCCAACTTTCAAATGGTATCTTTGGCCTTCCCTTATCTTTCCCTGGGCGCTCTCCTCCCAAGCATTTAATGACTTCTTAGCACCTGGAGAATAAAATCTAAATTCCATAACACAGCACACAGTGCTGTACTCCTGATGTGCCTTAATCTTCTGTTCTAGCTTTTGTTCTCACTTCTTCCCACAACCATGTACACTGGTTGCCAAATTATTTATGTTAAATGCCCTGTGGCAGCTCCCTTGAACCTCTGTTCTTATATTTTCTTGGGTTCCTTCTCTTGCCTAGGTGTATACCTTGACTGCCCATGATGTGTGAAGTGCCTAGTACTGTGCCTGGAACATAGCTATTGCTTCAAAAAATAGCAGCTGTCAGAATCGATATCTCCTTGCTTCAATTCTTAAAAAAGAGAGTATGTCATGCTCCCACTAAAACAAACCCTTGGTCCTCGTGCTTATACTCCAAATCTCTATCAAATTTTCATCCCTGGTAGGGTGAGCTAAACCACAGAGTCAGAAAAGTCAATGTCTCCAAACATATCTACGGTGATAGTAATCAGTACAGTGGTTGCCTCTGGGGGATGGGAATTAACAAGAAGGGGGCATCAGGGAACTTCTGGAATGATGGCATTGTTCTCTATTTTGATTGGGGTGTTGGTCATACGAATGTATATATTTGTTCAAATTCATCTAGTTATACACTTAACATCAGTGCATTTTGCTGTCTGTAAAATTTATCTTAATTTTTGAAAGTCAGAATCCTATTTTACTCCCCTAAATCAGATATCAAAATCTCAAATGTCTACATGAGCTTGGCAGGTAAGGTAGGTATGTAATGGGCTGGGTAGAATACAATAGGGAGAGTTGAGGGACGCTAGCACACTGGAGAGAGTATGGTCTTTTTCCAGATCACATGGACAATGCATGCACAAGCAGAATCCGTATTTAGTAGGCACCTCAGGTGTTTTGATTATTCGTCAAGTTTGTGATATACTGTGCTGTCACAGAGCTATTAATACTCTCCAAAGTGGGATACACAAGATGATCTATTGAAATGTAAGATGATAATACTTAGAACTTTCTTCTATTATTTTTCATGTTCATGTTTTTTTCTTCCTCATTTCATTTTAGAACATACAAGAGAACCCACAGAATGGAATATACTACATTTATCTTGCATATTCTGTGCCAAGTCAGGCAACTGAGGTTTGAAGTATAGCGCATTCTGGAGACTGCAGTGAGTAGACAGACATGACGCAGGGGTGGCCACTCCTCCACTGGCAAGACTCAGCCTCCATGGAAGAAAGCAACACTGCTTCAACCATTGTAAGTAAGGAACAAGCTGCACCGCACATTTCATTCTGAAGGAAAAGGAGAGAGCACCATGGAAATCACCCCCTCTCCAGTTCTAAAGTGCAAGCTGAATTCAGTGCTAAGTGATTCTCTGCAAAAGAAAAAAAGAGCTAGTATGTATGTTTGGGGTGGAGAGAGGAGGTCTTCCCAAGGCCTATGATCCAGCCTGGCTGTGGAAGCAGCTGGGGTAGTGATACAGTGATGTGTTTGTTCAGAGAAGCGTGCCAATTTGTTGATCAGCAGACTATTGTGGTGGAAGGCAGGCACACCTGTAAAACCAGGGTGAAGGCAACCCCTCTCTGGCTTGGCAGGTCAGAGAGCACAGAACCACAGCTCTAGGTTCCAGTGTGCCTAGGCAACCCCCCACACTGGCCTCGAAAGCCACTAGTCCCAGCAGGACATGGTACCTACCTGTGGTAATGCCCCACTCCAGCCTGTTGGTTGGACAAGTGGTCAGAAAGGACAAACTTCCTTCCACTCCAGTGGTCTCAGAAAATCCAGAGAAACCCAGAGATAGCACCCTGCCTAGTCCATTAATTAAAATACAGGCTTCATTGCTCTAAACAGGACCCAGTATAATGGTTGCTTAAACAAAAATGAAGTTTATTTATCTTACATAAAAGTCCAAACTTGTACTGTGGCTCCAGTTTGCAGAGTTGTCAGTCTCCCGGCTGCCTTCTATCTACTTGCTCCACAATCTCTAGGATTTGCTCTTATTTACATGATCCAAAATGCCCACATGTGGCCAGTTAAAAATTAATTACTATGAGAAAAAAGGGAAAAATTGCTTTGAGGACACCCACCTTTCTCTGATTCACTACAACAACAAAAGTCCAGCCCTGAAGCACGAAACCAAAGGAATTGAAAAGCAGTCTCATCATCTGTGAAAAATAAAAGTTTTTCCTACACGCCAGAGAGCAATTTTTAAAATCAGGCTTTTTGAGCTCAGAACATTTGGATGCCAAAACTCCATAGTTTCTGCACAAGGACATGGAAAAATCCAGTCAGGGGGTTTGTCTGTCCTGAGCAGCACAATACACATCATATGTAAATGCGGTGGTACTGATGGCAGTCAATTTTTTTCAAACAGACTGGGCAATTTTTAGTATTTTGAAGGAAAGTATAGAGGCAGCGACTACAGAAGATGTGGCCACATTCTGTAGAGTAAATGTGTTGACTACTCATTTCGATCTCCAAGTACCCATCCATACAAATCCGGCACTGAATATGACCAGGCAGTGTGCAACTTAAAGTTTCTTTTTCCAGGGCGCTATGGTGAGCACTGGCATCTCTGTCCCTCGTCAACCTCTTCTTTTCACTGCTCTCCGCACAGATGCCAGTTTGGCCTTGGAGCGACCTTCTGTTTCTATTTGGCCTCCTCCTTTCTTCAGTAATCACAACAGAGTCATGGTGAGTTAAGTCAATCACTGCAGGTTCTAGAGATTCAGAGGTGAGGTCGACCACTTCATCACTTTCTCCAAGTTCTATCGGTTCTGCTCCCACTATTACCTCAGGAGTTGGGCCTTCTTCCCCAGCTGTATAAAATTCTCCAGCTTCTCTGGAATTCACCATGCTACTATCACGTGTACTTGCATTCATCATGCGTTTTGGATCCAGTCTTCAGAGCAATTAGTGGCCTGTGCCAAAGTTCACAGTGACTGTTAAAGCCCTCAGTGTCTCACAGCTGTTGCTCAGTCACTCTCTGACTTACGTAAGAATTTGGAGGCCAGGTTTTGGGTATATCTGAACACTGGTTTTGGTTCCAGTCCTGTTTCCACCTCTACAATTGCTGTGTTCTCTTAGGGACGAGGGGAGTGAATCTTCTAGGAGCCACTTATAAGACAGCTCAATGTGAATTTTTACTGAAAAATAAGAGAAACATTAAGCTTTAGTAATATTTAAAATAAGACTGGTAGCAGTATAAAGTGTTTAGATATATAAAGAAAAATGCATAGTCAAATTTTGTTGATAGTTATGCATTTAAACAAAGCTTAAGCTTTGTGTCCGTCCTCATTCTATGTCCTGATGGGAGGTGGAGAAGGAGAGCCCAGGGGGCACTGACATGAGGCGAAGCACACAATCATACACACCAAGAAAGGTTCACAACTTCATTCAAGATCCATTATGAGGAATTCCAGAAAACACTTTTTACCAAGTGAAAATGGAGAGGTCAAAACGCTCTATCCATATTTGAGTTTCTAACAGCAAATAAGAAATGAATTGTTTAGTTCATGTAAAGGTTCATCTTGCCCAGGCTTCATTTTCTAACAGAGACAGCAAGTGGAGTTTTGAGAGTTTTAGCACAGATTCTGTTCTAGGAAAGAGAGGATGGACTCATCATAGAGAGACTTGATTTGAGTTGACTCTCTGTGACTTCTGGGTATGTGACCTAGATGTTAAAGTCCTCAAAACTTAATAAAAGTTCTATAAATTATTTTGTGATTTTAAAATAATGCATCATTAGTCATTAAGAAAATGCAAATCAAGGCCATAGTGAGATACCATTTCACACCTACTAGGATGGCAATAATAAAAAAGATAATAGCCATGGCTGGTGTGGCTCAGTGGATAGAGTGCTAGCCTGCAAACAAAAGGGTTGCCGGTTCGATTCCTGGTCAGGGCACATGCCTAGGTCGTAGACCAGGTCCCCAGTTGGTTGTATGTGAAAGGCAACCACACGTTGATGTTTCTCTACCTTTCTTTCCCCCTCCCTTCCCCTCTCTCTAAAAATAAAACCTTTTAAAAAAGGATAGTAAGTGTTGGGGAGGATATAGAAAAGTTGGGACTCTCATACACTACTGGTGGGAATGTAAAATGATGTGGCACCTTTGGAAAACAGTTTGGCAATTCCTCAAAAAGTTAAACATAGAGTTACCAGATGACCCAGCAATTCCACCCCTATGTTTATACCCAGAATTGAAAACTTAGGTTCACATGAAAAACTTGTACATGAATATTGATAACAGCATTCAAATGATTTACAATAATGAAAAGTGGAAACAACCCAAACACCCATTATCTAACGAATGGATAAACAAAATGTGGCATATCCATACAATGGAGAATTATTCAGCAATAAAGAGGAACAAAATGCTGATACTTGCTATAGTATGGATGACTTTTGAAAACTTCATATTGTGACAAGATCACATACTGTGTGACATTTATATGAAATGTCAAGAATAGGCTAATCCATGGGGAGAAATGGGAGTGACTGCTAACCGGTACAGGGTTTCTTTGGGGGGAGATGTAAATGTTCTAAAATTGAGGTGATGATTTTACAACACTGTGAATATACTAAAACCCATTGAATTATATACTTTAAATAGGTGAGTTATATGGTTTGTGAACTATATCTCAATCAGGCTTTTGCCAAAACAAACACATAAGCTGCCATAGAAATGTTACACAAAACAACTGACAAGATCTGGATTTACACACGAGCCTTAGAACCTGGTTGGCACTCGAGAGGAAAATGCGGTGAGCCCAGCAGAGGACTCAGTGCTCAGCACTTCACCAGATGTGCTGACCTACTTACGGAAGCAATACCTTTCTTAGATTCCACAGACACTTGCCTCGCATCGGATCCTTACACCACCCTTAACTAGGAATTTGCCTTTCGCGACCTGCCTGCCTCTCCCCCTTCGCCATGCACCCGGGGAAAGCGCACCGTTCGGAATGAGGCTGGGCAGCCCGGAAGGCAGTGCCCCCACCCGGAACCCGACTCTTCGCATCCAGTTACTCATCAATGTCCTGCCCCGCCTCACAGTGCCCAGATAGCTATCCAGAGACAATGGAGCAGGGAGCGCGTGCTCAAGCGGTGCGCATCGTTCGGGGATCTCCGCGGCTTCCCGGTCCAGTCCGAAGAGCCTGACCGAGCTGAACCTGGGTGCCTGGCTTCACGAGGCAGGGAAGGCTGGCCGGAGTCACAGAGCCAGGGAGAGCCTGTAAATAGAAGGAAGCAGAGGGAGAGGACAGCCCGGCGGGCGGCACACAGCTCTAACGCACCCAGGCTGGTGGTGGTGGCGCCCAGCGAACAACAGAGTCCAGGTGACAAGCTGAGGAGTCGCAGCACCTGTTCCCACCAACCCGGTAGCAGAAAGCACTGGGGTTTCCCCCCTTTTTAACCGCTTTTTGTTTTTCAACAGCCCAATCAAAGCCGTAGCCCGGCGTGGTTCGTCACTGGTCTCTGGGCAAAAAGTGCTGTTCTAGGCTAGAAAAGGGGATTTTCTGGTCCTTAGTTTCTTGTTTGTACAAGGTGTCATGCTTTCTGAGAAACGGGAAGGGCGGGGTTGTTGTATTTGTTTTTTTTCTTTTTTCCCTTTTACCCTAGTCGTTAAATTCATTATTGTTATTTTAATCCTCACCCAAGAATAAGCTTATTGATATTTAGAGAAAGAGGAGGCTGGGGGTAGGGGGTGGGACGGTGAGAGAGAAATATAGATCAGTTACAGGATGGACCCCGCAGCCTAGGTATGTGCCGTTGCAGGATGGAACCCTTCAACCTTTTGGTGCACAGGAGGATGCTCCCTCCAACCAACAGAGCCACCTGGCCAGGTGCTCCCGTGATTAGATCAGCAACTCCCCACTATAGAAAAGTGGTTCTCAATGAAGGCAGTATGGCTCTCAAAGAAGTTTTGTAAATTAATACAAAATTTGGGTTGTTCCAATTATGGGGTCACTTCAGGTACTTAGGGGCTGAGGGGCAGGAATCCCAACCTACACACACACATACAAGATGTATGAAAAACCTGCTTATAATCTGGGCTTTATAATCACATGCAAAAACATGTTTTATTGTTCAATTATTTAAGTTTATTCTTTGAATATTTATTGACCATCTACTATGCCAGGCCCATACACACTGAATTTTCCAGGGATGCAAGCACAAAGCAACTCAAAGCAAGATGTATTTTTGAGTTTTTTGTTTGTTTAGGCTGTAACAAAAAACAAAAAGCATTTATTTGAGCAAAGGATTGCAATCCAAGAGACACAGATTCAGGTAGCAACTCACAGTGCACTCTGGAGAGAACAGAGAAAGGCAGGACCCATAGAGGCAAAAGCAGAGAATGCAGCCCGGCTGGTGTAGCTCAGTGGATTGAGCGCGGGCTGGGAACCAGAGGGTCCCGGTTCGATTCCCAGTCGGGGCACATGCCTCGGCTGTGGGCCAGGTCCCCATGAGGACCATGTGAGAGGCAACCATACATTGCTGTTTCTCTCTCTCTCTTTCTCCCTCCCTTCCCCTCTCTCTAAAAATAAAAATAAAATCTTTAAAAAAAAAAACACAGAATGCAGTTGCTGGCTGACTTAACAGTGATTGGTTAGTTCCAGTATGCAAATGGCAGAGGCAGAAAATACACGAAAGGAGGTAAAGTCCGTGTATGTCCACGTAGCAGTTGTTCCGGTATGTTTATGGCTTGCCAACCTGAAAAGCTTTTCATAGTGAGAGGCAACGTGAGAGGCAACAAGCATTTATTTCAGATAAAATAAGTAAATAGAATAAAAGAATAATCAGTAGCCACTGATTCAGGCAGAAACCCAAACAATGTTCCCATGGAGACAACGGCAATGGTTATTGATGAGAAAGGGAAGGGGAACAATTACATCGATAGAAGGAAGGCATTTCTATTGGTGCAGCTAACGGTAGTGATGTTAATTTTAAATATTTTTAATTTTCAGTCCCATAGTCATCAGTCCTATCGTCATAAATATCTGCATTCTTGTGATCATTGCAGACAGTTTTTTGGGACACAGCGTTGCTTTATTTATTTATTTATTTATTCCATTTTATTTTTTCCACCATCAGTTCACAGAGATCCAGAGCCAGTGTAAGCATCTGGGCCCTTTTTTATACCAGCCAGTGCAGCCAGGCTAGAACACACTCAGGTACTAAATTGCTTGGCTTTCATAATCAAATTAGTAAAGGGGGCATCATGAGACAGTTTTTATAAAAAGGAGGTGTTGGGAAAAAGAGAAGGCGTAGGTGTTGGATCTCATTGGAGCTGAAACCTCTGATCTACACTGGAGTCCTGGGGACTGTGCCCAACTCAGTCTACCAATCCTTAGTAGTGACTCCCTATCCTTAGTCTCTGATACACGGGTGACTTGCTTCCTGTGCAGTTAGTGGTTAAGAACTCTTCATTTTATAGATAAAGAAACTGAGGCCAGGAAAGGTCAAAAGATTTGAAAAAGGGTGAACTGTGACAGAGGCCGTACTAGAAGCTCCTGAAAATGCAGTTAGACTTCGTGAATTCTTTGAGCAAAACCATTTCCAGAAATCCCGCGGCTGCTAGAGGAGAGCTATGCTCACAGACTTACCTTTGGAAGAATTGTCCGAAGTGAGGACCATCTTTAACCTAAAGCCCTTTAGGGAAGGGAAATCCACCACAGTGTTTTTGTTTGTATGGTTGGTTTTGTTTGTTTGTTTGTATGTTTGTTTTTTCACCAGCTAAATGCCAAGAAGTTTCCTCTTATATCTCTTTGCTGTGGTTTTAGATAATTGTATGTTCTAGAGAGCTGTGAAAATGAAGAACCGCTGGAAGTAAAGGCAGTTACCTGCAGCCGTGCATTTTACAGTGCCCTTCTTAGCACTTTCCCCTGGTCAGAACGTCGCTGGAACCATGCCTGGCAGGCGTTCCATATTTATTGAACAAGTGATTAAGTGAATAATAAATGAACTTTATGATGTAGGAATAATTATACCATTTTATGGATATAGTGATGAAGAGTCAAGCCAGGAATATATGACTTTTCCTGTTACTTTTTGGGAATTAGGATTCAAATTCAGGTCTGAGTTCAATGACATTTACACTTCAATCCTAGCTCCTTAGAAACTTGAACTTTTTTTTTTTACAAGATGAAAAAATATTTATAAAGCTACAGATTTTGGATAGTTTGAAACATAATATTTAATAACTGGTAGCTGTTAAACTATCACCATATCAATAGAAGCTTCAAGAAACTAATAAGGAATATTTAAAGTAGAGGACTAGATTATGAACAGTTCTTCTATGTTTTTCCATCACAGTCCAGTGACGGATTCTGTGGTTTTAATGACAATGCCAGCTACCTGAACAAAAAATCCCCATCACAGAAAGAGTACTACACTAGGATGTAAGAGCTTAATGCAGTCCACTTTTAAAAAAAAATTTTGAATTACTTTATTGTTCTTCAATTACAGTTGTCTGCATTTTCTCCCCCCACCCCACCCCCTCCAAACCCACCTCCCTTCCTTGCTTCCACCCTCCCCCTTGGTTCTGTCCATGTGTCCTTTATAGTAGTTCCTGAAAACCTTTCTCCCCACAGTCTCCTCCCCCCTCCCCTCTGGCTATTGTTAGATTGTTCTTAATGTCAATGTCTGTGGTTATATTTTGCTTGCTTTTTTTCTTTTGTTGATTATGTTCCAGTTAAAGGTGAGATCATATGGTATTTGTCCCTCATCGCCCAGTTTATTTTGCTTAGCTTAATGCTCTCCAGTTCCATCCATGCTGGGCACTTAGGTTGCTTCCAGCACTTGGCTATTGTAAATTGTGCTGCTATGAACATTGGGGTGCATAGGTTCTTTTGGATTGGTGAGAAACTTGAACTTCTAATGGAAGTTGGGGATGGCATGTATAGTGGGCTTAGCAGAGGATGTTAACAGGAAACTCAAAGTAGCAGACCAATGCTCCACCCCGACTCTATGAGCCCATCCCCAGCTTTTTCATATTTTGCTGCCAACTAGCACCTGCACATTATCCCTAGTCCTGCAGATTGCTTTTGGACACTGAGGTAAGCTGGAAGTACCCGGGAGTTTTTTGGTTCACACCACTTCACACTGCTGAGCAGCCTGTAGCCTCAGACAGGAAAACCCAGCTCCTTTGCTTTGGGGCAGACCAAACTCTGGGATTTGTTCTTTGTTCTAGAGTTCCCCATTGGAACAGGCTGAGTTTAGGACTACTTCTGAAATCATACCCTCACTTAGCTTCTACCCATTTCCTACTCTTTACCCCCTACTCCCTTATTGGTTTCTCCTGAAAGCCCTTTCTCAATAAATGACTTGCATCCAAACCCTTGGCTCAGGGTCTGCTTTTGTAAGAACTAGACCAAAGACACTGACTCTTCCAATAATGAAAATGGCGTGCACGCTTGAAGTCAGCTGCAGCTACCAGTACATAGAAAACCACTTTAAGTAGCACTATGGTTTTGTGTGCCAGCAAGAGTCCTCTCCGTGTTTTTCTAAGTGAAAACAGTAAAGAGGAAGTGGCCCGTGGGGGAGGGGAAGCCTGCCACGTCAAGCTGGCCTGCAGTTGAGCCTGTGTGCTATAGAGAGATAAATGTTTCTTCAGCTTCATAGACTTTGTAATTATCTATGTTGTGGAAGACCAAAGAAGACAAATGACTGCATCCAGCTAATGAGAGAAGATGTATAGATGAGAGAAGAATTTAGTGCATAGTAAGTGCTTGATACTAATGTTTGTAGCTCTCCAAAGTATCAGAATAATTTTTAATCCATAGTTTCCAGTCAAGGTAGTCACAGATACTTTATTTTTTTTTTAAGATATCTAGGATCCAAGTATTAGTCTTCATTTTTTCCCCTAAAAGTCCAGAGTCCATGGAGACATAAGGCTAGTTTTTGCCCCTAAAATCTTAAAGGCTACATCACAAACGAAATGTTTATTTTATTAAAGAAAGACCTTAAGTTTTACCCGAAGAATTTATAATATATAAAAGGCAAGTAAAAAGCAACAGCCCACAAGATTGGGAGAGTGGCTGTTGACAAAAACTAGAAAAAACATTTGCCAGTACTTTATATTGTTTCTATTTATGCCATGTTTTCATTAGAGATGGTGAAAAAATGATACATAAAAATTATTTAGAAGTATTCTAAATAAACATAATGATAACAATAACCATTTTACACATAGAATAAATAAAATTCTGAGGAGCTAAACACAGCTAAAAGAACATGATAAGTGATCATCTCTGGGGGGTGGGGTTACCGAGTTTTCCTTTCTGCGTAAGCTTCCTATTTTAAAAAATAATGAATATAAAAGTTATAATACTTCAAATCATAGAAGTATGCAGAATAATATTGTTAAATGTCTGCTTTTATCATTCTCCTGCCATCGTAGCCCCTGTGCCAAGGTAAACATTATTAAGAGGTTGTTGTGTATATTTCTGAAACTTTTTCTGTGGGTTTATCTGCTAAGAGAGATTGGGGGGCAGGGACTAAAATGGCTAATACAGTTTGTTCAGAAGTAGCACCTTGGTTTGGAGTGCCAGAGATAGGAAAATGCTAATCCTCTGAAGCGGGGATGAGCCGGATGTCTGCCACTGCTGCCAAGAATTGAGCACCATTCTTGAGGAATATTATACACAGACCACTAAGGTATAATCAGTCTCATCTCTTGATGTTTTCCTTGTAGGTCCTTTTGGGACAACAGAGCAGTTTCAACAGAGCTGAATTCTAACTCACATTTCTGGGTGGTGGTTGTAGGGTTTTTTTGACTCTCTTCCAGATGCATTTTTTTCTACTTTACCTTGGTAAACTGACTTAAGCCATCACTCCCATTTTACAGCTTTTTCTCACTGTCACTTCCTTTGGTCATTTAAATATGGGGTCCTCCCAGGCTATCCTTGAAGGTCTAGAACCTACATCAAAATATATGCTGTAAATATGCTGGGAATCAGCACCAGGAGGGCCCAATTTGCTTGTGGGTAGCAGGGGAAGTGACTGAAAGCAGGGCAAGAGCTGAGCAAGCAGCATTGTTCCCTTTCGGACCCCTCCCCCACATACAGTGCCACATCACAGCAGAGTAGATTCCCCCACCTTGGTGAATACCTAAGGCTCCACCCCTTACTACATAATAGGCAGCAGAGACAAAAAAAAAAAAATATATGGCCCAAATGAAAGAACTGATCAAAACCACGGAAAATGAGCTAAGTGAAGAGGAGACAGCTAACCTATAAGGTGCAAAGTTCAAAACACTGGTAATCAGGTTACTCACAGAAATGATTGAGTACAGGAAAAAATAGAGGCACGAGTGAAGGCTGTGCAAAGTGAAATAAAGGAAAATACACAGGGAACCAACAGTGAAGGGAAGGATACTGGGACTTACATCAGTGATTTGGAGCAGAAGGAAGAAACAAGAATTCAAAAAAATGAGGAAAAGCTTAGGAACATCTGGGACAACTTTAAATGTTCCAACATCTGAATCACATGGGATGCCAGAAGCAGAAGAGGAAAAGCAATAAATTGAAACTTATTTGAAAAAAATAATGAAGGAAAACTTCCCCAATCTGTCGAAGGAAATAGACTTCCAGGAAGTTCAGAGAGTCCTTAAGAAGTTGGACCCAAGGAGGAACACACCAAGACACATCATAATTAAATTACCCAAGATTAAAGATAAGGAGACAGTTACCTACAAAGGAGTTCCCATGAGACTTATCAGCTAACTTCTCAAAAGAAACCTTATGGGCAAGAAGGGACTGGAAGGAAGTATTCAAAGTCATGAAAGGCGAGGACCTATATCCAAGATTACTCTATACAGCAAAGCTATCATTTAGAATGGAAGGGCAGATAAAGTGCTTCTCAAATGTCAAGTTAAGGAGAGTTCATCATATGAAGCCCTTATTATATGAAATGTTAAAGAGACTTACCTAAGAAAAAGAAGATCAAAACTATGAACAGTAAAATGACAACAAACTCACAACTGTCAACAACTGAACCTAAACAAAGACAAACTAAGCAAGCAACTAGAACAGGAATGGAATCACAGCAAAGGAGATCACACGGAAGGTTATCAGTGGGGCAGGGTAGTGGGGAGAATGAGGGAAAAGGTACAGGGAATAAGAAGCATAAATGGTAGGTACAAAATAGACAGAGGGAGGTTAAGAATAGTACAAGAAATGGAGAAACCAAAGAACTTACATGTTTGACCCAAGGACGTGAACTAAGTGGGGGGAATGCTGGTGGGAGCAGGGCAGGGTGGAGGAGTATAAAGAGGAGGGAAAAAATGAGACAACTGTAATAGCAAAATCAATAAAATATATCTTAAAAAATACTGTGAAAATGTATGTCCATACAAAAACATGCATATGATATTTGTATCAGCTTTATTCATAATTGCCAAAATTTGGAACCAGTATGCTCTTCATTAAGTGAATGGATAAATAGACTATGGTACATCCAGACAATGGGATGTTATTTAATGCTAAAAAGAAATGTGCTATGAAGTCATGAAAAGACATGAATGAACCATGAATACATATTACTAAGTAAAAGACACCAATCCAAAAAGACTACATACTATATGAGTCCAATTGTGACATTCTGGCTAAGGCGAAACTATGAGGATGGTAACGAGATCAGTGGTTGCCACAAGTTGGGGGTGGGGAGCAGGTAGGAGGAATGAACACTGGGAGCACAAAGGTTGTTCAGGGCAGTGAAATACTCTGTATAATACCATAATGATGGATACATGTAATTATACATTTGTCCAAACCCACAGAACATACAACACACCAAGAGTGAAACATAATGTAAACTATGACTTCGGTGATAATGATGTGTCATCAGTTTTAACAAATGTGCCACTCTGGTTGGGGATGTTGATAATGGGAGAGGCAGGGGTAGGGAATATATGGGAAATCTCTGCATCTTCCTCTAAATTTTGCTGTGAACCTAAAACTGCTCTAAAAACATAAGGTCTTAATTTTAAAAAATAATAATACTGTTGTCTGGTTGTGCTCCCTACTTACAGACTGTGATTTAGCACTCTGGATTGGAGCTGAGAGCTGGAGTTTTTAAATAGACTTTAACTTTCAAAGCTACTATTTGTTAATAAGTTCCACAGGTGATTCTAATGTGAATCCAGGATAGTTATTGATACAAAGAGATCTGGTTAAGATAACAGATCAGTGGGGAGACGTAGGGAGGGGCCGTAGGAGGAGTTTGACTGGGCAACTGTGGGCAGTCTAGAACGGGATTGGCTGAGAAGCTGAATGCCTGTAGAGCCAATGGAAATAGAGGGCTGGCTCTCAGGCTTTCTCCCAGGCTTTTCTTCCTTGAGGATGCCTGGATAATCATGCTGCAGCTCCCTGAATTTCCCCATGGATGGTATTTTGGATGGGAAGGAACTCCAGGCACAGCCTAGGATCAGGCTGGCCTGGCAGAGGGTGGCAGGGTTATTCTTTTGGTGTTCTAGAGGGAACAGGCTCTGAAGCAGAAGCATGACATTCTTCCAAAATTTTGTAGTTGTAGTATATTATGTTTTTAGTTTGTAAACTAACCCTATAGACCTATAGAAACAATAAAAACAGGGAAAAAGGGGAACTCAGGTGGTAGAGTTTAGCTTTAATTATAGGCTTAAGTGATTAAAGCTGTGACTTGATAGGCTTAAGTAACTGTTTTTGAATAAAGACTCTTTTCCTTTATCACCAAACCTTTGCTTCTGGAATTTTTGCTTAGAGGGCGGTGTCGGGCAGCAGAAGCCCAGATGCTGTTCTGTAACATTACGATCTAAGTCACCCCTCAATCTTCTCAGCTAAGTTCCTATGAACCTTTCCCCCTGGGTACCTTGGTTCTGTTCGGAATTACCCACACCTGTCAGAGCTCTGTACTTGTCATAATCGGCCCCCCTGCCTGCAAACTCCAGGCCCCACTCACCAGTAGGGAGACCCACTACCCACCAAGTCTCAGCTCAGGCAGATGGCTTCCCTAACACCTACCCGAAGTTTTTTGTTGTTTCCTGAACACATTTTCCTGTCACCTAGTTCTCTGGGCTTACCTGTACCATACTCTTTATCAGGATCATTTTAATCGTTTGAGTGTATGCCTGCCACTCCACTAAACTGAGCAATTTGAGAGCAATGTTATGTTTTACTCACCTTGTCAGTACCTAACAATTGCTAACTGAATCTCTTGGTCAAATAAACAAATGTACAAAGTGGGTTATCATGTACAAACTATGCCTTGAAATTAAAAAATCTAGTATTTTTCATTCACAGTTGACCTCTTGCTAAAATATTCTCCAGATACTCCTGCTCCCTCTTTGAGCCTGCACATTCCTCATGTCTTGACCCAGGGAACAGAACTCTGGCTAAAAGATGGAAGCCTGGTCATCTAGTAGACTGCTGGGTCACCCTGACTAACTCTTTTAACTTCTCTTAGACCCTGTTCTTCATCTGCAAAATGCAGGTCACTGAGGCCCCTTCCACTGTGAATATACCTGGTATATATACCAGAGGTTTACACTCTTCTTCAAGTGACACTTGAAGACTGTTTCCCTGTTTGAAAACAAGAGGGTAAGAGAGGGAGATATATAAGAAACTGAACACAGCAAGTTTTACCATTGTTTTAATTGGTGAAGGAAAAAATATCAAAATACATGCAACACAGATTGAGGGAAATATAAATTTTATGTAAAATATTTTTCATAAGGTTAATGTTGTATTCCCTCCTCTCCTCTCTATCTTGAAGTTGTCAGGAACCCTCTGCTCAGATAGGTCAACCCAGGAAACAGAAACCCTAAAGTAAAATTGTAAAGATTGTATTTGTATTAACATCAGTACTGGTTCTTAACTGGTCTGCATAAAGCATAATAACATAAGAGCATTAAAAAGAAAGAAAACAATATGTAATTAGTTCAATCCAAATGAAGCATCTTCAAACCTGAAAAAAAAAAGGCTTTTTAGTAAATATACTTATATTATTTGAATTACAGGTCACACCACCTAACTTGTCTAACTTTTGCTGTGTACATCACCATTTGTAAAAGAAGTAGCTGCAGACAATTTTCCAGACCCATTACAAAGAGCATTTCCCATTAGTTTATCCCACTGATTCTCCCACAACCTAAGAGAAAAGAATGCTGATCTTAGAGTTCAGATTCTGGCTCTACTATTTTAGTTACTATGTGACTCTGGGCAGATCACCCAGCTTCTCTGATGCTCTCTTGAATTAATTTCCATGCCCTAAAATATAAGAGGAAATCTGAATATGTTTTCAGTACCTAAGGCACCCTGTGGAGAACTGCATTGAAAAGTTGGATTTTCTACCTCTGGATTCCATCCAAAGATGCAGAGAAGTCCAATTCCTTCCTCTTTCATACTGCTAGAGTTCCTTATAGATACATCTATTTTAGAATCTTTATATTGCATTACAACAGTCTGTTTCTATTTCCTCTATTGGACGGGGAGCCTCTAGAAGGCAAACACAGTGCCCATACACTAAGGCTTCACGAGATATTGAAGGAATGGGACATCTTCAGAACCATGTCACTCCTCTCTTCTGACTGAATAATATAGCAACTGCTATGCAACACAAGAGAATGGTTCATTTTTGAAGGCCCAGAGATGCCCCATGTGGAAATGGCAGGAGAGCAAGCCCTCGCAGGTGGAACGGGTAACCAGCCGCCTCTGTCCTGTCACACCACACCAGCAGCTCCTCTGACTTCCTTTAGAGGGCCCGGGATGCTGGCAGAGCCACAGCTGGGGCCACACACCTTCCTCATGCCACCCCACAGGAAAGGGAATGTGATTTCATAGGAATTTTCTCTGCCTGCTGAAATGCTACCCTGATTAATGCCCTCTATATACTGATGGTTATCATATTAGAGCTGCCTAGAAATAGTTCCCAGGATAATGAAACAACAACAAAAAAGCATTTTCTTAAAGTTAGAAACTTACCTCCATGATGCTGGTTAGTTATTTGGATCTATGAAAAAGAAAATGGGGAAAGAAAAAGGAACACAGTAAGTTTTAATTTTAAAATACTATATATTAACAAATGTCTAGCAGGATAGCCTGCTGTCCTTAACCATGAATACCTTGTTTAGAACTACTAGTAGGACCCAAACCTGCCGACTAGCCTCAGATCTCAACCCAGGCAGAGAGTGCTGGAGGAGTCCAGAAGTGCAGGCTGCCAGGAGAGCAAGACTTGCAAAGGCCTGTGCCTCCCTGACAAGCATGTTGGTCCTAAGTATCCACGAGGCTGTCAGGAAAGCCTAAGGAAGCCAGTAGGTAAGAAATACTGGTAATGAGTGTGTATTTGTGCAAGCGCAATTGCTGCTCCTTGCTTTTGCCACAGGAAAACTACCATTTCCAGGGCCATACTGTGCAGAGGTCTCTCAGAAGGTGCAACATATCAGAGCTTTAATAACATTTCCTGACAATCCCTGTATGTATATTTTTTAATAATTACTTTATTGTTGTGCAATTATAGTTGTCTGCATCCTCTCCCTGCATATATATATTTTTTTAATATCAAAGCAGCTTTGTGCTGTGGCTAACGTCAGATACAACTGCCAGCCACTAAAAAAAAGAACTTGAAAACTTACCCCACTTAATTGTCTTGGGCTCATTCAGGGTAACGTGTTCCACAACGCAGGAATACTCATCTTTTGCATTGGGAGTGAAATTTGCATGCACCAGAAGATAGAAAGACCAATCCTTGCTGAAAGACAGGTCTGACTTCTCCGTTTTCATCTCCTCTCCGTTCTTGAGCAACCGAATTTCAATCTGGGGTGGATGGAACCCAGATACATAGCAGTTCAGGAAATTCGGCTTTCCATTCTCCGCTGGATGCCTGGAGTAAACTTGAATCTTTGGAGGACCTGAGGAACATCAGGGGAAGACAAATGAAAATTGCAGAGTATTTCACTTGGGGCTACTCTGGTCTAAAGCTAGACTGGGCATCAACTATTTAAATTTGATCATCCATTTCTCCCAATTTCATTTCCACTTTTCCAAGTAAGCTTCTATTTTTCCCAAAGGCTACCTCATAATTCCCCTATACATGCATTTTTGGCTTTTTCTACCAGATTTCTAGTAGTACCTTCTGTCACTGGATCTTTTGCCAAATCTTCAAGAACCTTTCTGTGGAGGCTTTCAAGAACTTCTGATGGCTTTTCAGCACCCATAGAGCTGTACACTTGAAACCTGTATGGCTTTGCGAACCAGTGTCAACCCAATAAATTTGACTTTTTTAAAAGTCTACATGATTTGGCCCTAACCTACTTTTCAAACTTCATTTTTCACTTCACACACCCTCCCATTGTAGCCACATCAAAAAACTCATGTTATCATACCCTGTTTCAGCCCCTTCCATTTTTTTCTTATGTTTACATCTTTCCTTTTTGGTTCCTGCTCCTGCCTAGATCAACACCCATCTGACGTCTCAATATGTATCAAGTATCTGGTAAAATGCCCAGCACAAAACAGTTGCTCTGTAATTGGCAGATGTTATTATTACCTACTTGCTCAGGTTCCTAAGAGAGTCAACCCAAAGTATGTTCCTACAAAACACAAACTCTTCATCATGCTCAGAGTTTATATTCCAAACCCCTATCTGATTTTGTACCTGATTTCATGAGCTATAACATTTAAATGGCAAATAGCTTAAATGAGTGAGTTGGGCTGGATCAGAACAAAAGGAAAGGGTGAGGACTCAGGCAAATGGGAGAGAACATACTCTCTTTTATGACCAAGTAGAGTAATGCATGACAGCGGGATCTGCATTTTAATCAGCACCCTAAAATGATTCCTATAACTAGCCATGTTCAAAATACATTGCATAATGCTACAGAACAGTGGTTTCCAAAAGGGGGTGCATGACTAGACTTCATGCATCCCAGGGGCTTCAGAAAGAAAACAAACTTTATTTCTATATTTTTCACCCAAAATGAAAAGAAGTTTTATTGCTACTAAATATACAGGCTAACACTAATATACACATATAATTCACTTTAAAATACATGCACATTCAAGGTATAAGATTACTACAGGGCAGCTGTTCCTCCAGTTCCCGAAGGCGGTGGGGAAGAGGAAAAGTACCAGGCCACTCTGACCATACACATCTGCCTAGAAACACTCTATCTTCAAAGGAAAGGTCACCACAAAGGGAAATATTAAAAGTCCACAAGAACTGGACTGGGGATCCCAATGAAGCCCTGATTTTATTTTTTTCATAAAGTTAAAGTGAAGATAAATGAGAATGCGCTTTGTATTTGAGCTTCTGATAATTAGAATATAATAAATCCCACAGGAGTCAGAGCAAGGTTCATCTGGCCTAGAATTCTTACTTTGAGCGAACCAGATGGGGTTTTGTGAAAATCTCTTCTAAGAAGAGGACCAATATCAGCCAGGCCTGCATTTGAATCTGTGCTCATCCACTTATTGGCTCTGCGACTTTGGGAGAGTTATTTTAGCTTCCAAAGTTTACCTGAAAAATTAATTTACGCCCACAATGAATCAAACAAAACCCATACACGGCAGAAAATTGACCCCCAGAGGCAATCACCATAACCTATTTCTTGTGGTTCTTCCAGAAATGATGCATGTAGGACATATATTACTCTGGAAATTTTCAAATTAAGATTTTTTTTAATGTCAGCTTGTTATTTTTAAAACAGCTTCTATAGTCAGCAGCAAATAATAATAGTGATGACAGACATTATGCTTTATTTTGTAAATAAATTATAAATTAAATGCCTTTTTGTCATGATCAAAAAACCACACTTCACAGAGGCTTTTATGAGGGGAAAATGAAAGCGTCTGATATAACACTGGGTATTTGGAACGTGCTCAATGTCCCTGGTGTCCCCAACAGACAGCAGGGTAACCACTTTGATTACCTTATCACTGGTTTTACAACCTCTCTGACCAATTAATCTTGGATTTCTCAAAACTGAAAGTAGAAGAGGCTCCGCTCATTTTGGAAAGTACCAGGCGAGGAGCCAAAGAGGAAGCCCTCTGGAAAGAAAAGGCAACAGGGGCCCATGGCTGCCAGGTTTGTTCCAGACAATCTCACACCCAAAGGAGGCAGTTCAGAAAAACATGCGGATGACATACGGCCCAAAAGCTAACACCCCAGCATAACGCTTTGGTCAGGAGCCATTGTCTGCCAGCCACATACTCTGTGTGATTAAATTACTTAAAATCTTGGTGCCTCAGTTTCCTCATCTGTGAGATACTGATGATAACCTTCATGTTTACATCGTAGTTGCATTCAAGGGTGTCCAACGCTTGGACCAGGATAGCTGTGAATGTGCCTCAACAGGAAATCGTAAATTTATTTAAAACATTAAGAGATTTCTTTGTTTTCGTTACTGTTAGTGTATTTAATGTGTGGCTGAAGACAACTCTTCCTCTTCAGTGTGGCCCAGAGACGCCAAAAGGTTGGACACAAAAAAGACGTGCTTTTTTTTTTTAAAGTACACAGCGTCCCTGGACACTGTGAGTTGTCAATAACAGGCAGCTTTATTGATTATTAAAAGCGACATGTAATGGGAACAAATGAATTAATGATGTGAAAGCGCACTGTAACACCTCAAAGCATTCTACACACGTTGCGTGCTGATCCCCCGCCAAAGTTTGATCCCACATTTATGTGAAAATACGAAGGGGGCACGAGAACCTGGTGGGCACTAGGAGGAAGCCCGAAGCCCTGCGGTTCCCAGCAGAGTTGCAGTGGACTGACTGACCTCGGCGGTACCTTCCCCAAAGCCCAAGTGTCTGTCTCAGTCCCCAGCTACGTGCCTTTGGAACCAGCCTACCCTCTTTCCCCTCCAGCTGCGTCCAGGGAGCGAGAGGTCCCGCGGAAAAGTGGAAGAGAAACCCTCCCGGGTCTCTCTGGAACTTATCAACACCCCGAAACTTCGTCTGTACCCGCTCAGCCAGGGCGCGCCAGCTGTCTCCCCCACGCCCAGCTCTCGGGGAAAGAAGAAAAAAGCTTGCGTCCTGGGCTCACACCCACACCGCTCCCCCATGCTCCGACATAGCCCGGGGCTAGTCCCCTGGCCAGGGAAAAGAACTTGGGGAGCCCGGGTCTTACAGAGTCGAGAGTGCCAAAGAGGGTGGGGGACCGGGAGAAGAAGGGCGAGCGGAGAAACCGGGAGGAGGGAGCACTCACGTGTGATGGCGTCCAGGCCAGACAGAGAGAGTAGTCCGAGCAGGACCAAGGCCACGGGGAGAGCCATCGCCACTAGAGCAACGCCCGACGAGTGAGGAACGGAGCTCCACGCTGCACTTCGCTAGAGCTCCACGCTGCACCTCCAACTAAGGTCTCCCGAGCCTGCGCGTCGGCTTATATTACAAGCGTGCACCACCAATCAGAACCCTGCCCGTCACCAGTCTCCTAGCTGGCTATGCTGAACCAGGTTAGAAAAGGACATTTCCAATTCAGTTTCATTTTCCTATAAGGCCTCGTGATGCTTAAGGCACGGGTTGGACGGGGCGGGTTCGCTGTTTGTAAATGGGCGCCCTCTGAACTTGGGTGCGTCCCCAAACTTGGGGCGCTGATAGCCCGTCCTAGAACTTCAGTCTGGACGCACCTTTGTCCAGCGCCCTCGATTTCTGAATCAGCCCCCAGAGATGGCTGAGTCATTTGCTTACTGTGCCTTAAACAGTTAGGAACCTGGAACCTATGGCTTTCATTAGAAAAAATGGAAGCCCAGAAAGATTAAGTGCGTGGACAAAGGATGAAGGGTGCCGGGCAGAACAAGAACTACTATAAATAATTACAACCCATAATACACTGTAGGTTTCTGGGTTTGCGAGGCAAGAAAAATAGTCCAGGAACCTCGAGGATTCCTGAGAACAGCTCAGAGAACTAAGTGAAGTGAAGGAGGACCTTCTTGCTTCTAGAATTCCTTCAGGGAAAGGTTTCTTTTTGTAAAGCTCCGTGCCAAGAAATTCTTCTCTATATCTTCCCCGTTGTTGTGTAGGTGATTTTCTTTGTTTTGTTGATTTGTGGGGAAAACTACCACTGATAGTAAAAGCAGTAACTACTTTGAGCTTTAGAGATTACAGACCCCTGTTGGTGCTCCATTCACTGAGAGCTACCGTACTAGAATGGTGCTTGGCACATAACAGGTATTCCGTAAACAGAATGAATAAATGGATGGGGTGGATGAATGAACCAAGTAGCAAAGAAGGGGAAAATACCTTAATAAACTCTAAGAGGTAGGGATTACCTCATTAATTTTTATGGACAGGGAAAACAGAAGATAAGAGACCAGGATTCAAACTCTGGCCTGATTCCATTGTTATTCATGCTTCTGACACTTAGAAGATAAAGGGCAGGGCAATTTTAGTGAGAATTTAAATTGCACCCAGCCATATAAAAAAGGGTGCTGCCCTGACTTGGCTGCCCAGTCCACGGGCCTTCTGAGTGCAGCAGTGAGAAGAGGAAGTGAACCATGCCTCGAACAGGGATAGGGATCTTGGAATTCCCCGTTGTTTTCAGTTGAAGGGACTTCAATTGTGCTTCCCCAAGGAGCACAACAAATATCTTCCGGATTTCTTTCACAGATTTTTAGACCTTTTAATAATCCCTTTTGTGGGAGCCATGACTATAGGAAAAGTAGAATATTCTCCACAGACCTAATGAAATGAGATCATGCACAGAGAACCTCACACAGTTCCTAACATATAGTGAGTATCTATAATATTTAACAAATACCTTGTAATTACTGTTCATGAACCAGTGAATATTCAGAGAGCCAAATCTGAAGCCTGTACAAAATGCTTATCCCTATAACATGTGCCACACCACACAGACTTCTGCTTTTGTCAGTCCTGGACATCTACGTCTCTGAATTTTTACAAATTTCTATTTCACAAGGATGATTATTTTGTATACACTGGCAACAATATGCAAATAAAATACTTAGTATTTTAAAAAAGAAAAAGATTAGTCAATCAAAATAAAGTTCTTTTGACTTTATTTATTTATGTATTTATTTTCCATTCAGAAGCCTTACATTTTTATGTAGGTAAATTTGTCTGCCACCCTTCATGATTGGATGGGCCTCATCTGCTTCACATATTTAAAAAAAAAAAAAAAAACAGAAACAAAACCTCACATGTTTTCTTTGAATTTTTTTAGGTTTAATTGTTTTAATATTTAAATCTTTGCTCCATAGGAATTTACTTTAGTATAAATGTCTTCAGTATAGAAGTTTTACTTTTTTAGTCAAATCTGTATATCTTTTATGATTTCTGACTTAGGTATCATAAGGTTTGTTTCTTAGAATGACATTTATTGGGGGCAATGTGGAGAGTTCACTGAAGTAGGGACACAGCCAGGTGACAGGCAAGAAGCCCCATCTGAAGAAGTCTCTGAGGGGAAAGATCATTATTTTTCACT
This sequence comes from Micronycteris hirsuta, assembly GCA_004026765.1. Classification (NCBI taxonomy): domain Eukaryota; kingdom Metazoa; phylum Chordata; class Mammalia; order Chiroptera; family Phyllostomidae; genus Micronycteris; species Micronycteris hirsuta. The sequence continues at coordinate 74,916 of PVJI01004509.1, read as the reverse complement.
TCAGTTCAGCTCAATTAATATTCACTGAGACTGTACTCTGATGCAGGTACTGTGTTAACCCCTGGAGGCACAAAGATGAATAAGAACATCTCTGTTCTCAGGTGGGGGTGACAAATACAGAAACAGAATTGCAACTCAGTGTGTTGCAATTTGAATGTTTAAATTATTAGAGTAAGGCAATTTAATAAAGCATCTGAAACCACCGTCCAATTAGATAAACGCTTCCTTCGCAAACTCATTTTGCTTGAGTGACACAATGAATAGCATATTTTTCTGCTAAGATACATATGTTTAGTGTCACTGAAACGAAAGACAGAAAAGAACTGGGACAGGAATAAAACTCCCAGACAGAGGATAAGAGGTCCCCAGGGCAGAGAGAGGGATCCCATGGAATCCCACTCTCCCCATACAGCTCAAAGCAGTTCACTAGTTCTGAAACCCAAACTAGAAGACAGGGGAACTTCAGGACAGGAAGCTAGAGAGGCAGTCAGGGTTAGATCTTAAAAGGCCTGTGCCTTCTGTAAAGAACAGGAAATGAAAGCCACTGGAGGGCTTTCAATCGGGAAGTGTAGGTTCTGAGGCAAAAGGGCGCCATCAGCACGCAGCATGTAGGTGGTAGGAGAGTGAGTGGATGCGATTGCCCAGGAATGACCAGTTGCAGAAGATTTAACCTTTTGAGGGATTCTTGTTCTCTTTGAGAATGTGATGAAAATTCTGTCTTTCCAGAAAAATGTGCCTGTTAAAAATCACACAAACATGTATCAATTTCACGGGACCCTTAGATTAAGAATATTCCATGTGAAGGGGCAAGAGAAGAGGCATGAGGAATAGGATATTTGAAGCATGGCACGTGGAAGAGGAAAGCGGGAAAGGGGCCAAAGAAATGATGACCCAGGAGAAGAAGCAGGAGACTGAACTGTCAGGAAGCCGTGGGAAATAGAGACATACAGAGGGCATGATCAGTAGTGCCAAGGGCTGTAGAGACTTCAACAGCCTTAAGGTAAGGACTGAAACATGTCTTTTGCACTTACAGTTAGAAAATTACTGGTAATTGAGAATAGTTTCTGAGGAATGATGGGTAATGGTAGTTTCGATTTTTTTTTTTTTTTTAATCCAAGAAGAGTTCAGTCGTGACATCTGAGTAGAAGTGAGATTCAGGGATTTGTCATGATGGTGTGTTTGCAAAGTACTAACATAAGGTTGAAAAATGATCAGTTGTCCATAGGAAGAATTGAGGGGCTTGTGGGATGATGTCAGTCTGTCCCCGGTTGCCCATTAAGATGGATTCAAAAGCCAGGGAGCAGTAGTTGAAGAAATGTTATGAGTTGAGGAAATGGAGAAGCTTGGTTTCTTGGGCAGGAGACAAATAGAAGGCAGTTAAAATAAAAAAACAAAAACTAGACAGGGATTTTGTCTGTAACAATGAACACATCCTGATATATCTATGTTATGCCATAAGAAAAAGAAAGGAAGAAAAATAGGGAGGCTGAAGACACAGACGAGAGAGGCATGACCGAAGTGGCCGAAGGGCGTAGGATCCAAAGAGAGAGTTTCGACTAGCAGAGGTAACCCTGGCAGAGTGAGGGAGGAGGCCTGTGCCTGCATGTCAGTTTCCTCCAATTATAAATTGAAGCAGATCATGCCAAAAGGCCTCTATTTCTCTATAACATAAGAGGTGAGGTGACTGCTGAGAATAAAGAGAGTGGAGTCATACAGGGGCCTTGAGAACAATGATTATGTTTTAGATGCTGATAATTGAGGATTGGGACAGAAAGCTGAAGAAAGACAAAGAAAAGAATGGCTCAGGAGGCTGGTGATGGAGAAGGTATCAGTTGGGGTCCTGATAGGAAACAAATAGCACATTCAAGTCTGGTAACCAAGGAAAGTTTTGTTTGTTTGTTTGTTTGTTTTTAAAGATTTTATTTATTTTTAGAGAGAGGGGAAGGGAGGGGGAAAGAGAGGGAGAGAAACAGCAATGTATGGTTGCCTCTCACATGGCCCCCACTGAGGACCTGGCCCGCAACCCAGGCATGTACCCTGACTGGGAATCGAACCAGCGATCCTTTGATCCCCAGCCTGCACTCAATCCATTGAGCTACACCAGCCGCAGCCCAAGGAGAGTTTTGTGATGGGCATGTTTACCAAAGTGTGAGCAGGGTTAAGGGAAATTGATAAAGAAACGTGAAGCACCTCTGGGTGGTGAGCCTTTGCCATGCCTAGGCCTCAAGAAGCAGGAAGAGAGCAGATAAAGATCTCAGAGAGAATGGATATACTTCAGGAGAGGGCTGCCACACTGGAGCCCATGTGACATAGATGTTGACATCATCTGCCTACCATGCAGCCTTCTCTGTCTCCAGGTTTTGGTAATGGCTCCATCCTCTGGTCCTTGCCAGTGGTAGCTGGCAACTATTACCAGTCCTAGGGGACTGTACCATTCCTTATAATGGCACTATGTTCTTCTATACCTTTATAAATATCCCTTTATTAAATTCCACTTAAATTATCCAATTTGAGTGGATTATCTACTTCCTGCAGAATCCCTGACTTAGAAACTGGAATCCCTGAGTTTTTTTTTTTTTTTAAAGACCAATAAAATAGACAAACTGGAAAAAAGAAGAAAAGAGAGGATAACACATAAATAATGTTAGAAATAAGAGAGATAAAGTACAGATTTAAGCATGAATTAAAAAAATACTTTTGTACTATAAACAACTTTATGCCAATAAATTTGAACTTACAAGAAATGGACACATTCCTAGAAGATTATATAACTTAACAACACAATCTCAAGGAAAAGTGAAACTGGAATAGATCTGCAGCCCTTAAAGAAACTGAAACTATGGATTAAAAATCTCCCACATAAGAAGAATAGTCCTTAGGTGTTTTATTGAGCAAATGTAAACTTTTCTTTTTAAAAAAATGTTATCTTTACTGTATTTCTTTTCCATTACCATTTAGACCCCTTATGCCTCCTCCCCACCAATATAAACACTTCTAATATATCTTTGATCTAACAATTCTGTTTACTTGTCTGTACTTGTCCCGAAGCTGTAAGAGGCCCTGGGTGGCATCTGCTGTATTCAATTGCTGTACACCAAGCCTAGCACAGGTTTGGCTTAAACCTAGCACAGCTAAACTGTGGCAGAAGTTTAGACAATCTAAGACTTCATAAAACTTAAGGAAAAGGTAGAGGACTTTCACAAAGGCACTAGGTCCCATGTAAAATTTCAAATAGCCAAGGTAGGACTATAATCTTGAAAACTAAGCCCTGTTTTCACCTGCTTGGTAACACTTGGTACAAGAAGTTCCTTCAGAATGAAAATCTATATGTAGCAGGTGGCTTTCCCTCAGACTTGGTCTCTATAACAACCTAATAACTCACTTCTGGAATACTAAAATTCACCACTTGGCCCTTTTGTTAAGAATACCAAAGTGAACTACTAGGAGTTCATGAGAGAAACAGCTGAAAAACAATACCAAAAGACCTGAACCCAATTAAGATATTTGAAAAGTTTTTCAGTAACTTTCAAGCCACTTAAAATTTCGCCCATCCATATAATCTTGACCTACAACAAAATTTTGAAACAAATATTTTTATTTAGAGGCATCAAGAATCATAGTTCTATAATCAGGATGATAGGGCCCTAACTTGCCTTTCTGATGTAGAAAAATTTGCTTTGCTTTTATTTTTATTCAGAAGTTCTGCAAAGTCATGTGAGGTTCAGCTGAGCACAGATCTGGGCACGGAACCCAGCCAGGATCACTTGGGGCTTAGATGAAGCTCAGGTGGAGTCTTGGATTTTGCCTACCAGTAGTTGTTACATGCTGGTTTTTATTATTATTATTTCTTTTGTTTTTATTCCTCAGCTTCTGAACCAGTTTTCCATTACAGCAGCCAAGAAGATGCAAGATTGTGTAATCATGCAAAAGTGTTTTTACCTTGAAGATCTGGTTTCTAAATTCCCTTATCAGTTAAAACTGGGTAGCAGACTTAAGTTCACAGAACGCAGTGAAGGGCAAGCATCACCAGGTGGACTGCAGGGATCCGCAAATGCCCTGAGGCGCTGAGATCTTGGTTGCGAGGTAATCTCCCCAGGATCCACCAATTTTCCTATCCAATTTTAATGGAGCAAAAGTAGGGATTGAAAGGAACCTAACCTTACAAAGTTCCTATGATGGGTGTAGAACACAGGGATACCCTTTTTAAATATCTGCTCCCAATATCAATTCCAAAAAACTGTACTCAAAACTTGAATGGTTAAAAATGCAGTTTATTTCTCTTGCCCTTTCAAGGATTTTCTTTATCATAAGATTATGTTCTCATTATGTCTATCGAGATGCCATGTTTGGGGGATGCTGGCCCTTTAACAAGAGAATAGGGGAGTGGCTGGGACTCTTAAAGCCAGGGCAGCAAGCCCGAGCTGGCCCAGGCTACCATGGCAAAAGTAAGCAGAAAGGGCAGTAACAAGGTAGCTGTGAGCCCCCTCACTGTGCACAGATGGAGGCTGGTGGTGTTTGTGTGGGAGTCACCAGTTCCTAGCCCTGTCCCTCCCTTCTGTCCCTTTGCAGGACAGCTGTCTAGAGCTGGGCTGGTGAGGTCATACAGCAGAGGTTGAGGGCTGTCTGAGAGCCAAGGGCCGTGCTCTCCAGACAACCTTGTTGGGGGAGGACCATGGTTTAGGGTGCCATGCCATCCTTACTGAGGAGGAGGGTGCCTCTGGGTCTCTCCCCTGTCCCAGGTTTACCTTCCAGAGGCTGACAGTGCTCTCTCATCAGAGGAAACAGCCATGGAGAAAATCTACCAGCCTGTAAAGATGAAATGTCTTGAAGGTATCACTAAGCGGGCCACAGTATCCAGATAAAAAGCCTGGGGATGTGGAGACTTGCTGTTCTGATTCAGTGATGGACATGGACTTATATGTCCAGAATCATTGGGAATAACTCTAAACTCTTCTGCTTGCTAGCTAAATTATGCTAGGTGACTGAAATCACTTTTCTGGGTCCCTATTTCTCACCTTCATAGTAAAATGATCAATAACAGGCTTATATGATTTTTGTGAGAGTTAAATGAAACACGTGAAATATCTGCCACACAGTAGGGTTAAATTGCAGTGAATCAGGGCAGCTGGAACTTGGTTGATTAAAGAGGCCCAGAAGTGGTTATTAGGTGGAGGAGAGCAGATGGAGAAGCCTGTTGTGGTATCTGATGAGGTAACTGAAGAGGGGTTGTAGAAAGTAAAGGTGTCTGGCATGTGCCAGGTTCTGTTTGCTCTAGTGGAGGACAGGTAGGGGCTCTCTGGGGTAGGGAGGCTATTAAGCCCTTAGAACAGAAGGACTTGTTAGAAGGTGGTGCTGGAGACAGCTCATGAACAGAAGTGCTGCTGAGAAGCCGCCTCTCTCGACGAGACTCCTCACACCTGAGCCCCCTTCTACTTTTTCAGGACCCCACTCAAACCAAGGCCCAGGCAAGTCCTGTGGCTGCTTGGCTCCTGAAGAGGAGCTGGTGCCTGCCTCCCAGCTGGAGGAGGAGGAAGAAAATGAGCAGGAAGAGGACCTGGATCCAGATCGAATCCCAAACCTGGAGGAGGAAGTAGATGAAGAGGAGGAAGATCTGGGGGATCCAGCTGTCCTCAGCGTGGTCCATAACCAGGTACCATGGCAGGCGGGGCTCGAGAAACTGTTGTCCTGAACTGTCTGCTGCTCACAGTGCGACTAGACAGCCCTCTCCTCTTCCCCACCCTGTTCTGAGATAGGTTCTGGGTTGACACTTTCTATTTCAGGCTTGAACATGAGTAGGGACTCTTCATTACCTCTTTCCTCCTGTCAACCACTTAGTTTCTGATGCCGTCTTCACCTTGAAAACCAGGTCCTATCAGGGCTGTGCATCACACATGGGGGCTGGCCCTGCTCCTGGTGCGTTGACCCTGGGCCCCTGTGTCCCAGCAGTCCACTCCTGGTATGTATTCCCTTGGATTTCCACAACCAATGGAGAGAGACAAGGATTCCCATGTGGAATGAAGTGCCTCAGGTCAGCCTGCTCCTGAGATACCAGTCTTGCTTCCCCTCAGGGAAGGAGAGGGGCCTTGCCCAGCTGACTTTGAATATGAGGGAGAACCAGGCTGCCACTGTCCTGGTACTGGAAATGGTTGGCCTTACTGCCCCCCATCCCGATGGACACAAATGAATTTAGAAGACACTACAGAGGCTCATGTGAGCCTGGGTTTTCTTCCCTCCCATTCCAGAAAGGTCTTCTCAGCTTTCCTGGAATCAAGGCCTCTGCTATGCTGGGGATGTCACCTACCTCCTTGCGGTTTCTATGGCAGGTGAGTTGCTCCAGCTCCATAGTGGGAGAAAGTAACTGGTTGCTGAGAAGAAGCATGCCAAGTGTCCCTTATTTCCACTATGTTCGATCTGCTCTAACCTTGCTCTTAGAGATAAAGCACCCAAAGAGAGGTGTTTTATGAAAAGCGGGAGACACCCTTTCATGTAGGGAAGCTTGGTAAATGACAGGTGGTACTAGGACAACTGACCATTCATATGCAAAAGGACAAACTAGATCCCTACTTCTACTTCCCTGCCTTTCAGCAAATAAGCAGCACTGAGCTTAGGGTTAGAAATAACGCTCACCCTTCAATTAACTGCATAATGGGAATATGGCCTGGGGTAGAGGAACTTCTGGAAATACTGCAGGGAGAAGAGTAGGAAACTACAGGTCTCAAGAGGCCTTCAGGTAAGTCAGAGAAGAGACAGCTAAGCATTGTCTCAGTGGCTGAAGGCACAAGAGCCTGAGAGAAGACTGTCATAGAGAGGAGAGCAAGAGATGTTGGCTCACCAGAGAGAAGGGAAAACACGTCTCTACATGTTATGGACTGAGCAGCTGCTCCCTAGGAGGTGAGAAACCCTGCTGGGAACAAGGACAGGATCCACAGTCTGGTGACCTCACAGTTGGCTTGAAGTTCCCCCAAGACAGCAAAATGTCCAGTCAGGTTCTTGAGGGTGAGAATGTAGAGACAGGAAAGGGACTGAGCAGCAAGGGCGGCATTGAATTGATGGAGAGGCCCTCCTCACAGACCTCTTATTCCTCTTAGACCCTGGACTACTTGTCGCCAGTTCCTTTCCGGCCTACCCTTCCCAGCACCAGCTCTCCAGTGCGGCACTTTGGACCTCGGCAGCTCTCACCAGACCCATCTCTCTTCTGTAGCTCACCGACCTCATGGCCCCCTAGGTTCAGGTACTGGTTCCGGGTGCCAGGCACCCCAGCATCCACAGCAGTCTGAGCGCTTCCTCGCGGGTCTCAGGAGGTAGTGGCTGTGAGGGAGGGGGGTCACTCTACCAGCTGCCATAGAAAAATACAGAAACTTAATAAGGAAAGTCTGAGGTAGAGTCCAACCCACTTTCCCTCACAAATGAGGAAATGGAGGTCCAGGGAGACTAAAAGAACTTACTTGGAGGTTAGCTGGCATGCAGAACTGAGATTAGGACTCAGAACTCCTAACAACCAGACGATATGATTTTCTACCGTGTCAAGATTTCCTGCAGCCAAATTGCAGAAAAATATATCCTGGAGGGGCCTATGAGCCCTGTTGAGCTAGGATTGTGATGTTTCATGTGGCTGCCTTTGGAGAGGCACATAAACAGAGTTCCCTTAGATGTCCAGCTGGGGTTACCAGAGGCTGAATTAGTGGAGGAGGTAAGGAGCTGAGACCTTGCTTTCAGCTAAGTTTCTTTCTAAGTCTTCCCAGTCATCTGACCCAGCTCCACCCCCAGCACCAACGGATCCTTCAACTGCAGCAGCATAGTCAAACACCAAGGTAAAAACTAGCCCTGGAACAGGGTTGAGGGCCGCTCATCTGCATGCTGGATATTTCCCCAAAGTCCTGCACAATTTGGAGTCCTACAGTGCTGCCCACCTATGCACTCTCTCCCATCCTTCCCAGACAGCTCCACTCCCTGCTCACCACTCCTTGAGAAGTTCACTGTGGCAGGGGTGGGTGGGTCTAAAGGGATGTTCCTCGTGGCTTAAAGTCCTCCAGCCAAGAAGCCTTGGTCTCAGCAGCCAGACCCCTATGCTAAACTCATGACCCGAAAAGAGAAGGACTGGGTGATAAAAGTGCAAATGGTTCAGCTGCAGAGTGAGAACCCCTACCTGGAAGACTATTACTACCAGGTGAGCCCCATGTACTTCCCAGCCTCTGACCTTGGGATCAAAAAGGCCCAGCCTCCACGGGCCCTCTCAGGTCCTCTCTTCAGCTCATAGGGGCCTCATTTCTAAAGTTGACATTCTGACCTCATTCACCCCTCTGTTCTCTTACACTTCAGCCCAGTGGGGTTCTTTACAATTCCCCAAACACACTCTGAGGTTTTGTCTCCATCCTTTGCCAAGAATTTCCCCTATTCAGCCTGGGAATATGGACTTTTCCACCTTTGTACACATTTGTGAGTCTTTAGAATTATATCATTATAAACATTCATCTACTTACCTTTACTTTTTTACGTCAAAACCACAGGGATCTTAGAAATAGTGGGATTTGATTTGTTCAATTGAACATATGATGGCAGTCATTTTGACTCATTTCCTCCTCCTTCCTATCTTCATGCCACCAGCTAACTCTGTCTTGGGAAGCACAGGTAGAATCACGTGATCAAAATGGGGAGGTAGAGGATGTGGGGCATGCAATGGATAACTTGGGAACAAGGAATGCAGGAAGGTTGCAGATGCTGAGTCAGGTTTGCTTCCTGGCTCTCCATTTTTCTCTCTGCCTTTTTATCAGACCTGGTAATAGCACCTAGCTCTTGAAGACCTTAGTATGGGAATCCCAGCACAGGTAGCATGAGGCCCAAGGTGTTTAAAATACTTTAGAATGATTGCCAGTAGGGCCTAAGGTGCCAGGAACGTTTCTGGAATGGATGCTATAGGACAGGGTGTTTTAAGAAGTTTCACTGGAGAACCTTAATTCTAAGTTCAGAAGATGAGTATATGTTTTTACATTCCATGGACTCTCAGAAATATTATCAGAAACTAGAGAAGCAGGAGGCAGATGAAGAGCTTCTTGGACGAAGGAACAGGGTTGAGTCCCTCAAGCTGGTAACACCTTATATTCAGAAGGCAGAGGCTTACGAGTCAGGTAGGACCAGGCTGACCTGCTGGGTTGGGCTAGCCATCTGGGTGGACAGAGGGTGGAAAGTGGAGGGAAATATGTCCATTCTGACTTCTTTCGTACAGTGGTTCGAATCGAGGGTTCCCTAGGCCAGGTAGCCGTGTCGACGTGTTTTAGCCCTCGCAGAGCTATTGATGCTGTACCCCATGGAACTCCAGAGCCGGTAGGAGTGATATCTTCCCAGAACCTTTTTTCTGCTCCCTGTTTTGGAGCAAGGTCTTGAGCACCCTCACACTTGAGTTCAGTTTGTGACCTAAATGGGAGGAATAAGTGCAATCAGACTTCGCGGTAGCTTTTCCAGCTCCATTTGTAGCTCACTGAAGACCTGGGCTGCTGCTGTGGAAGTGCAGCTGATGGCTGGGGACTCTTTCTTCTAGGAGATGGGGGCTGCCAGCAGTCAGAGGCTTCGGGTGTTGGCATGGATCGAGAAGGTGAGATCAGCTCCTTAGGAATGATTCCTAACTTATCCTTGAAAGTGGGATATTGCTCAAATGACCTCCTCTTCCTCTTTTCCCACTCTGAAATTGCCAGACGTTTCTTCAGTTACTAGAGATAGAGGAGGGCCAGAAGAATGGGCCTCCACAGCCCTGCTACTCTGAGCAGCAGAGAAACCACATTGAGAAGCTCTTCCAGGCCTTAAAGACTCAGGAACAGAACAACCTGGAGTGAGCAAGGGAGGGTCACACTCCTCCCAGCAAAGACATTGCCTTTGCTTCAGCCTCTCCTTTCTGGCATGTTATCCTCTCCTCTATGCACAGCCTGAAAATATCCTCCTATGTCACTCACAGGGAGACAGCAGATGGCCTCCTGCAGGTGCTCTCTGTGAGGAAGGGGAAAGCCCTAGTGGCCCGGCTGCTCCCCTTCCTGCCCCAGGCCCAGGCTGTTAGCCTTCTTCTGGTGATCACTCACCATCTGCCTCTCCTCGTCAAAAGGGACGCAGCTGATCAGGTACTGCGGCATTAAGTGGAGAAGAGGATGGTTCCGTGGATGGGTTAGAGATGTTTTCTCCTCCAGCTCCCAGCCCCAGAGATGCCAGCGAAGGTGCTGGGCAGTGAGGGGTGTCGAGCCTGCCACCCTCAGGTGAGGGGTTACAGAATGAACTGTAGGAACAGCTGATCATCTGTGGGTGTAATGAACAAAAGAAAACACACAGGTCTTGGCTGCACAGGTGTGAGTGTGCTTGGAGGGTGCGAAAATAAGAACTTCCTGACAAGAGTTGAGCCCTATATCTACTTTTCTTAGGGAAAGCACCCTAGAACTAGTAGGAATTGAAGGGCCAGGATTGGGGATGAAGTGATACTAGCGGTAATACGTGTGGTAAATAACCCGATCAGGTAGGTAACAAAGACAGGTCAGCGAGAAGAGGGATCGGGATTGGGGTGGGGGGGTGGAGTGCAAGATAGGAGGAGGTGAAGTTGCAGAGGAATCTGAGAGGGGCACTCACTGACCTTCTTGCAGGTCCTACAAATGTTATTCAAACCTCTGGACAAATATATCAGTCACTTGACCTTCCATGAACTCCTCCAAGGACTTCAGGGACTAATGCTGCTTCCACCTGGCTCCTCAGAGCGGCCAGTCACTGTGGTGCTTCAGAATGAGGTAACAGGTCCAGGAGGTTTTGCTCTTGCCATAGATGGCCTCCACATAGTGTCACTGACGTGGAATAGAGGAGGGAATGTTCTCATCTCCTCATCTTTCCTGCTTATCCTCTGCAGTGCTTACCAGCTTCTAGTGAGCATTAGGATCCTCTGGAGAGCTTATTGAACACTGGTTCCTTGGGCCCACTGCCAGAGAGTCTCATTTAGTAGACCCAAGGTGGGGCCCAAGCATCTGCTTTCCTAACAAGCTCTCTGATGATGGTGCTCCTGTGCCCTCTAGAGCAGAGGTCACCAAAGGTTTTTTATTTTGTTTCCCTTTCAGTAAAAAATTCAAAATATGACACATCACCCATGTGTGTTTATAAGTCATTTATATGTAACACTATACTAATATTAGCTACATAATAAATACAAAATAGAACATTTTAAAAGATGAGACTGTAGAGGTGAAGTTCTGATATCTTCTAATATGCCATTGGATTGTCTTATGAACCCCTCTCCAAAGACCTTTGCCTAAAGCAGTGCTTCTTACAGTGCGGGCCACAGACTACCTGCATCGGATTCCTGGGTCCATTTCTGACCTACAGACTCTGACTCTTGGGGGCAGGACCCATGAGCGTGCATTTAGTCAGTTCCCTAGAATAGTCATTCCCAACCTTTTTGGCACCAGGGACAAGTTTCATGAAAGACAATTTTTCCGTGGACTGGGGGAGGGGGATGGCTTTATAGTCTGCTACTAGATGCAGCTTAATTGTCACTTGCCACTCACTGATAGGGTGTTGACAGGCGTCTGCAGGCAATTGGTTTATTATTGTCTCTGTGCAGTCAAACCTCTCTGCTAATGATAATCTGTATGTGCAGCTGCTCCCCAGTGCTATTATCACTGCCTCAGCTCCACCTCAGACCATCAGGCATGACATTCTCATAAGGAGCGGGAACCTAGATCCTCCGTGCATTTCACAGTAGGGTTCACACTCATCTGAGAATGTAATGCTGCCGCTGATCTGACGGGAGGTGGAGCTCAGGTGGTAATGCCAGTGATGGGAAGTGGCTGTAAATACAAATGAAGCCTTGCTTGCCTGCCACTCACCTGGTGCTGTGCAGCCTGGTCCCTAACAGGCCACAGACCAGTCTGTGGCCCAAGGGTTGGGGACCCCTGCCCTAGAAGAATCTTTTGGAAAGTTCAGAGCAGTGATTCCCTTGGAAAGATCTGAGAGTTCTTTGGCCAGCTAGTGTAAAATTTAACAGTTTTATGGGTGTTGGACTCAATTTGTACATGTAAACTTGCTATTGTAGTTAGGAAGACAGAGCCAGGGAAGCACCAAATGCTTAGGGCGAACTCATTTTCTGTGGACGCTTTATCACTTGCAGTTTGGAATATCTTTGCTCTATGCCCTGCTGAGTCACGGAGAACAGCTGGTATCCCTGGATCCATCCCTAGTGGAATCCAATAGTGACCATATAGCTTGGTAAGATCATAATGGCCTGTAAATATTATTTCAGTACCTGTGGGATGTGTAGGCTGGACCAGAGGAGTTATTTCCTGAGTGGTGTACTCAAGCATGAGGAAAGAAGTTGGTCAAAGGGAATACCAGCAGAGTTGTGGCTGCTCTGCCTTTTTATTTTCCCCCTGTTGTCCCCTAGAGTATTATTTTCCATGGGAGACAGTGTAACATAGTAATTAAGGGGACAAGCTTTATTTTTATTTTTATATTTTTAATTTATTTTTTTATATTATTTTTCCCCATTACAATTAGAAGGGGACAAGCTTTGGAGTCAAACAGATCTAGGTTTGAATTTTGCCTCTGTCACTTATTAGCACTGTAACTTTTGGGTACGTTACTTAGCTTCTCTTTAGCCTGTTTCCTCATTTATAAAAGAGGAATCTAGGGATGACAGTACTAACCACTTAGAGTTCTGAACATTAGGAGAGAAGATACATAAAGCACTAATCAGTGCCCTGGCATATAGCAAAGATGCAAATGTTCTCTTAATTGCTACATGCATAGAAAGTGATATTGGTGATAAAGTATAATAAGGATCTTGGCCTTGAGCCTCTTTCCAATGTAAAGACAAATACTTTGATATACTTCTTCCTCTTGCCCTCTAGGACAGACATAGTGATTCTAATCGCCTGGGAGATAGCTCAGATGCCTACAGCCTCTCTGGCAGAACCCTTATCCTTCCCCAGCAACCTTCTTCCCCTGTTCTGTCGCCATGTGGACAAACAACTGGTACAGCAGCTAGAGGCTACAATGCAGTAAGTATGGCAGAAACAAGGTCATAATCCCTTGTTCAAGCCCAGTCTGGGTTCTGGGACTTCTCTATTTCTTTTCAGCCAAGAGCATGGAGGATAGCTTTCTTTTAGAAGTAGTTGCAGACACTCTGGCATTTACTGAGTAATGAGTCTGCCTCAAATTAGGGCCCTACAGCCTGTTTCTTTAGCTAAACCATTTAATTGATTCCCAGGTACTTTGGTCATTTATCATGCTAAGCTATTTGAGGGCAAGACTTAATTTGAGAAACTGAATTGTTCATTCAAGAAATATTTGATGGGATCAATACATGCAGCACAAGATGTCTGAATTAATGCAGAACAGCCCGAACATTAGTCTCCAAACAGGTCCCCTTGACCAGCAGGCCCACAGCACACAGGCGCACTGACAGCTCCAGTGCCTAATAGGACCCAGCATTGCTGCTGAAACAAGTACAGGAATCAGTGAACCAAGCATCATCCCTAATTGTCCCAAGAGCAGAAGCGACAGTGGAAGAAAACCACAGAGGAATTGACCCTGCGAGCAGCAAAGACAATGCGGAAAACAGCTGATACTAAGCAACACAGCAGCCCTAGTATAAGAGAGGTGAAAAATTGCTACATCCCTCTTTCCAGCAAACAAAACTATAACATCAGTAGGCAATGCCATTGAACATCAAATTCAATGCTGAGATGAATCACAAGTCCTGCCTGGTTCAAACACAGCCCCTCCATCCAAGACTACCACACGTGCCTCCTGCAATCCAGCCTACAGTGGAGTAGCCAAGAAACAATCAACAACAACAAAATATATGTAGAAGGGGCCAACTATTCCAAAATATAGACATAAACAATATGGAGGTCATCTCTGTCCTCAGAATTGACCATCTGCTATAAAGAGTCAGATATTAATTTTTTAAAAGATTTTATTTATAGAGAGGGGAAAGGAGAAAGAAAGGGAGAGTGACATCGATTGGTTGCCTCATATGCCTCCAAGCAGGGGGCCCTGGCCTGTAACCCAGTCATTTGCCCTGACTGGGAATCGAACCGGCGAACTTTCGGTTTGTGGGATGTCACACAACCCACTGAACCATACCATTCAAGGCCAGATATTGATTAAATCACAATAACACGTTAGAAAATGGAATCGTTTGCACTTAACACCTGTTCTCTTTGTAGGCTTGCCTGGATCTACTGATCTTACTGTTCTGTAATGTGGACGTGTGGGAACAGTTTGATCATCAGACACCAGCTGTACGGGCTGTGTCTACTATGTCTACAGGGATCCAAGAGTCTGAAGACATTTCTTATGCCTTGATATGTTGGAGGACCCCACCCAAAACATTTTCTTATGCTTTCTCCAAAAACCTGATCCCTAAAAAAGCATGACATAGTAAGGTATAATTAGAGATATTATAATAATGGGTTGAAACTTACTTGTAAGTTAGGATGTATAATGAAAGCCATTTGCTTATATGTGAATGCTCTAAGAATATTGTTAATATAAGGGATAAGGCCTTGTTGTGTTCAACAAAAGTATGACCTTGGAAATTGCTTCAATGTTGCCTTTTTTTTTTTTTAAATAAAGAGAAAGTAGCTGTAGCTGAGCAAAGAGAATTGAATTTAAGTATCTTTTTTGGGTTAGGAAATGTTTGGTTTAACTTCACAGACAAGGTTATGCATCTGTCAGCAAATTCTGGAGTGCCTTTTATGAGCCAGGAGCCATCCTGGGTGTTAGGGTAACAGTGCGGAGCAAGGGAAAGTCCCTGCTCTTCTGAAACTTACATTCTGTCTGGACAGGGACTGACCCAAAATGTCAAGGGGTGATCGGTACCATGGTGAAAATGAAACTGGGTGATGAGTGACTGGAGTGGAATGACCCGGGAAGGCCTGTAACCTCAATAGAGGCTACATTGAAGCTGAAATGAAAAGTATTTCACGTAGAGGCCCTATTGAACACAAAGCCCGCAAAGTGAGAATGAACTTGCTGTGTTTCAGGAAAAGAAAATGTAGCTCAAGTACACAGATAAGTGGGGAGGCTATAGACCTGTAAGCTGTGATTTTTTTTTGTTAATTTAAATTTTTAACTGCAACGAAGACAGAATTTTAAACAGGAAAGTAATGTGACATGATTTCATTTTTAGATATTCTGACTGCTAAATTGTTAGGGAATAATAGAAAGCAGGAAAATGTTCAGAGGCTTTTTTTCAGCAGCTCAGGCAAGAATTGAGCAGTGGTGACAAAGCAGAGCCGAGATTTGGAGAAAGTCTTGGAAGTAATGAGTTGACAGCCATTGCTGACAGTCTGGATAAGAGTGGCGGTTAAGAATCAAAGATAACTCCCAGGGAGAGTGAGTGGAGGGTGCTCCGTACTGAAGTGGGGAACATGAGCAAAATGGGGTTGCAAGGGGTTAAAAATCAAATTTAGACACTTTAAATTTGAGTCCTTTAGAAATTCAAGTAGATAGAACAAGTAGGCACTTAAACAGCAGTCCGGAGTTGGAGGAAATGGTCAGGGTTAAAAACGCAAAAGTGGGACTTAGCCACACAGATGTTGTTTAAAGATAGGGAGAGATTATGTAAGAAGAAAAGCCCACGGAGGAGGAGTTATCAGTGAAATAAGGAGAAAACTAGGGAAGTGGTGTTACCACAGTGGAAAAGAACAAGGTAAAGCTAAAGGAGTTCATTATCACCAAGCCCTTATTATATGAAATGTTAAAGAGGCTTATTTAAGAAAAAAAAAGATAATACTATGAACATTAAAATGATAACAAACTCACAACTATCAACAACTGAATCTAAAAAACAAAAACTAAGCAAACAACCAGAACAGGAACAGAATCATAAATATGGAGGGGTATGAGAGGGGAGGGGGAAAGAGGAGAATGGGGGAAAAGGTACAGGGATTAAGAAGCATAATTGGTAGATACATAATAGACAGGGGGTGCTAAGAATAATACAGGAAATGGAGAAGCCAAAGAACTTATGTGGAGGACCCATGGACATGAACTAAGATGGGGAATTACTGGAGGGAAGAAGGGTATTGGGTGGAGGGGGGCAAAGGGAGAAAAATTGGGACAACTGTAATGGCACAACCAATAAAACATACTTTAAAAAAAGTGAGGCAGAATTAAAAAAAAAAAAAAAAAGAAGCAGGAGTTAGTCAGGAAGGAGGAAACTCTGGAAGTGCCCCAGGGCTAGGATAAAGGACATTGATACAGGAGAGCCTGTCTAAAACCGGGTTTTCCTGCTTTCTGGAAAAGCACTGAATCATGGTGAATCATGAACGCACCTTTGCAGAAGATGCTACATGACCCCTGCTTCATTATAATAGCATTATAGTAAATTAACATTGTGCAACCCCCTCCTCTGGTGGCCAGTCAAGGAAAATCATGGGAGACCACATGCACAGTAGTTTTAAAGTAATATAACTAGTTGTACATGCATAATACAAGCCCGCCAAAACTAGCCAGGGAAGATCTGCCCTATAAGAATAGAATCCCTCCAGCCCCTAAGGTCAATCTCTGCTCAGAGCTGGCCCACTCTCATGTTCTGTGGAGTGTAGTGTTACTTAACCTGCTTTCTCTCTTCCTGCTATAAACTCTTTGTGTGTTTGGTTCAATTCTTTGTCTGCGAGCACCAAGAACCTGGTTGCCTGTGCCCACCTGTGACAAAAGTACTTTAAAGAAAGGAGTGAAGAATGATAGGTGATGTCTGGTTGTGGCAATATAGAGATCACGAATCTTGAGGAACCGTTTGGTGGAGATAGCAGCCTGATTAGAGGGGTTGAGGTGAAGAGAGGAGTTTTTCTAACTGCAAAAAGAGGGACTTGGAATTTTCTAAAAGTGAAGCAGAAATTTGACAGTAGGTAGCCATTGGTGTAAATTAAAGGAAGTCATTTTTTTAAAATAACAACATATATTTTAGAACAGAAAGAGTTAGTCCACCAAGTGCTAGCAGAGCCAAACACTAAACACTGAGAATTGCAGTGGAGAAAAAGTGGCTGTTTTATTGATGAATGGCATTATCCAGGAGAATGCGAAGCTAATGTTTGAAAGCTGGAACTCCTCGATGGCCTGTAGGTTACAGATTATATAGGACAACTGATTAGTCAAAGGTGAGGTAAGGTCTTGAGCACAGCTCTGAAGTCGTTTCAGACTCCCTCTAGTCTCATGGAAAGTAGCCAGGGGGTTGTTCCACCTAAGACTCAAAATTTGAAACACAACTTGGAGCAAGATGTTATCTTTAGTCTGCCAGAGGTCTGGTCAGTGTGACTATTAGGTCTAGGGCTACTATCTTCTGCATCAGGGTTTGCTGATGATCTAGGGCAGGGGTGTCAAACTCATTTTCAGGGGCAGGGCACATCAGCCTCGAGGTTGCCTTCAAAGGGCCAAAATAGTTTTCAGACTTTATAAATGTAACTGCTTCTTAACTGCTGAGGTGTTGAAATTACATTTGGTTCTTTGAAGGCAACCAGGAGGCTGATGTGGCCTCCACGCCCGCCCCCCCGGCCCTGATCTAGGGGAAAAGCTAGGGCTGAGGGTAGTATGTAGAGAGAAAGATATGATTTCAAAGCCAAGATTTAAAATTAAATTTAATCAAAGTCATAAGGACCATGGGTTTCACATATTATAGCAGGTCTGCATGATAATGAAAGCACCCTAATATAGGGAGAAAAAGCAATGCAGGAGAAAAAGAATTTTACAGGCACAAAGCCCTAGTAAAGAGGAGGATTGGAGTCAAAGCACAAACGGAGCTGATCTTTGGTAGCTCTGTGATCCCATCGGATTGTGGGAAAAAAATGTGTTAAGAACGGCACAGCTGTCTATCAGGGCCCTTTCCAAAAATGCCTACTCCACACCCCTTCTCACCCCTCTGCTCCTCTTGCTGGATTTCTCTTTTTCTTTCTCTCGCTCTCTTCCTCCCTCCCAATAATCTTGCATCATACTTCCCGGAGAAGAGCAATAATGACAAAAGAATTCCACCATTTCCACCCCTTCTCCTGTTTCCTCTCTACCAAGTACAACACGTACTATTTGATTTCAACACCCAGGTCAGCTCCCTCATAATTGATCAGTCCACACTACTAAGGACATTACACCACCCTAGGTCCTGTAAACTAATAAAAATAATAGCACAATGAGAAAAGCCAAGAAAAGAGGCAGGAAATGGGTCCCAATAACTAGGCATGGGCAAGCTGTTACAGCCTGCCTGAAGTTGCTAAATTAGGCCCTCAACAATTTCACAGTAGTTAAGTAAAGAGTGGGCTTGAGGAAAACAGAGGTGGCTTTGATGGAGTGGTTGTTGCCGGCCTCTATAGGCAAGGAATGTAATCTGGCAGAGACAGCTGAGCTGTAGCTGCGAGCCAGAAGGCAACGAGAGGGTCGGCTACCCTGCGCATGCCCAGGACGCATTCGGACTCAGGTGACCAGAAAAAATCGCCAGGCTAAAGATGGCGGCGGGGAAGTGGCCCGGAAGTGCTGCCGCTGGCGGCAGCTGCAACGCTGAAGACAAGGAACGGGTTCTACCTATGTTGCTGCTGCCGATCCCCGCCGAGGCAACGGGGCGGCTGGGAACCCGGGCGCAGCTGCACAGAGAGCAGGAGGTTCTGGGGAGCCTGACCGCTGCAGGCAGCCTTCAAGTGCTGTCTTTGGCACCAAGCGGCCGGGGCGCGGGTGGCTGCTCCCTAGATGGCCCCTTTCGGCAGTAAGTGCTGCAGCAGCGCTGCGCAGTGTGGGGGTCGGGGGTTCCAGAGCCCTAGGTCGGCTGCCCCCAATGCCCCTTTCCAGGCCTGGCGGTAGTGGGAGAGGGATGGCAGCCGCGGAACATGCCTCAGCGGTTAGCCCGGTTCCCTCTCGGAAATTTCCCGCTTTAGCGCATTTCTGCACCCTCGCTTCCCAGTTCCGGGTGGGCGGAGCAGGCAAAACCTGGAATGGGTCTCAGCTTGAATGCTGATTCTTTTATTCATTAACAACGTTCGATTAGTCGTCATTGTACTCTGCACCTTGCGTGTTTTCTTCTTTCAGTTAAATCGTTAAAGATACCAGCTGGGGATCATGTTTAATTGGGATGAGCCTGATACTTTTTTCTTGCCCCTGAAACATAGCGAGTTCCTTCATAAATGGGCTTTCCTCCCATTCTTCTTCAAGGACAGAGAGCCTAGTTGGTGCACTCATTTATTCACTCAACAAATATTTATTACGAGCTTACTGTTATCTAGGGGGAATGCCTAAAAGTTGAATAAGACAGTTCTTACATGTGAGGTTTGCGTGATTTAGGAATGCAGGGGGAAAAAAAAACATAATTATAGTCATATTTACTTTCCATTTTTGTAACTCTTGCCAGGACTTAATTTTTACATCAAGTTTGGTAGTGCCCTCTGAATCTGACTGGGCTCTTTTTATAATAGAAAACGTTTTGGAAACTATCAGCTCTTTAAGACTGAATAGCCAAGAGGTGCCTTACCTTGGAATCTCCAGGCTCTATTACAGTGTCTGACAGTAGAGAGGCGTTTGTTAAATCAGTGAACACTTTAAAATCTCTTCTGTGTTTGTCTTCTTTATTCCTGATCTCTAGTTGCTAGACAGAGGAAACTCTCACTAGGGGGAGTAGGTTTATTCAACAGTATTAAGTACCCTATGAACAGGGTTGCAGAGTGAAAAGTAGAATGCTTTAGATGTTTGAGAACTTAACAGAAGGTAAGACGTACGTAAATGAATTAATGGGTCATTCATAAGTTACTGCATGCTATTAATAGGAGGGGTGGATCAAAAAAAGCTTTTTAATTTGAATTGAATTTTAATTCAATTAAAATACTTTATAGGGTAAAAATAAGGTCAGGTTTATAGTGTCCAGGGGTTTACATCCTACTTTTCTTTAAGTATATGTAGTCCTTTTTATATTGTTGAAATCACTCTACATTCTATATTTTGTTATTTTCATGGAAAATTGTGTTTTTCCATGTGATAATACAGTCCATGTGCTAATAATGTTAATGATGTCACAGTATTCTGCCTTTTAAATGTATTTTAATTTGTTGAACATTTTCCATACTCAACTTTTATATTGTTAAGGAGACAGTATGAAAGAGGCGACATCTTTTTAATGGGCTGACTTCCAGTGGCATGGAGGTCTTATGCACTGTGTGAGTTCCCCAAAATTTGTGTATTGAAACCTTAACCACCCATATGACTATATTTGGGGATAGAGCCCTTAAGGAAGTAATTAAGGTTAAATGAAGTGAGAAGGGTGGGTTTCCTAATGAGAGGGAGAGACACTAGATCTCTCTCTAGGCACACAGAGTAGAAGCCGTGTGAGGACAGAGCAAGGAAATGGCTGGCTGCCAGCTGGGAAGAGCTGCCTCACCAGAAACCACTCAGTGGGCACCTCGATCTTAGACTTGTAGCCTCCAGAACTGTGATAAATATGCGTTGTTTAAGCAAAAAAATGTATGTCGTTTTCCACATTTTCAGTGTAAAAAATCAGGAATTGAGTGTTAAAAAAATCATTAGTCTAGGCACAAGAACAGAAATACATAATGGGTTAATCTTCTTCTCTAATAAGGACATAATAGCACCAAGTCCAATTTTGCAAGATATAAAACTTACTACTTCTGTAGAAAAAAAGCTTTTTTAAAAAGAAGAGACTTTATCAGTGTGGTAGCCTCATTTCAGTCCATTGCATTGTTTTCAGAATTGGGACCCTTTTTTCTTAATGTAATTTAATTTCATTGTTTAACTTGAAGCTGTAGCATCATTAGTCTCTTTCCATCCTTGTTAGCCAGTGTTATGTTGACATTACGCTGCTGTAAAAATTCTGTAACTGTGCTGTCCAGCATCGTAGCCATTAGCTGCACATGACTTAAAATTTTAAATTCATTTCTTCAGTTGCGTTACTCACATTCAAGTGCTCAGTAGCCACATGTCACATGTGGCTATTGGCTACTGTATTGAACAGTGCTAATATATCGATCACTTCCATCATCACAGTGAGAGTTCTGCTGGACAGAGTTATACTATAGCATACCATTTTGGAGTCCTAAGGTCAGTTAATACAAATAATCACTTTCTTTTTAAGTGTTTTTGAAAGCATGTAAGTTACCAAAACTTATTTTGTTCATTGTGAGCACCACCTCAAAAAAATATATACATACTTGATTGTTGAAATCTGCCCTTAGTTATGACGGTTCTTTTTGAAATATCACCAGTCAGTATTCAGGATGAAGAAATAAAAGCAGCCATCATCTCTTGCCCCATGTACCCTTTTCACCTCCACTTTTATTTTCTTGTGTTGGTATGAAGGGGCTGAGGGGGAAGAAGTAGGAAGGGGAAGGGGGCAGAGGCAGGAAGTCCTAGAACAGTTGACATTCTCTTAAGTTTTTTTAAGTAACTTTTTTTAAAGATTTTATTTATTTATTTTTAGAGAAAGGGATGGAGAAAGAGAGGGAAACATCAATGTGTGCTTGCCTCTCATGCACCCGCAACTTGGGGAGCTGGCTCACAACCCAGGAACGTGCCCTGACTGGGAATCGAACAGACAAGCCTTTGGCTCTCAGGCCGGCACTCAATCCACTGAGCCATACTAGCCAGGGCCATTGTCTTAAATTTGATGTAGAATTAATGCTGCCAGGTGAACTAAAGAACTGTACTCTTTCTGCCCTTCCAGTCTCACCATCGTGGGTAAATATTATTATAGATACAGCCTATAAAAAATAATCTAAACTTTTTCTTTAGATTTATGTGGGAGGATTCTCATAACAGCAGCACACCAACAGAGAGGCCCAGACTGCTTGCTCTTAGTGAAAATTATGAACTGCTCATCTATGAATTTAATTTGAAGGATGGAAGATGTGATGGAACCATTTTGTATAGCTATAGTGAGGAAATGTTGCAAAAGCTTATTGAAGATCAAAATATCAGTAAGTATTTACAGGTGGTCTTCTAGTGTGTTGAAGTTTGTGACATTACTATGTAATTTTGTGTATTTCAGGAAAGGTTCTTGCATCCTAAAATTGTGGGAGATCTGCTTTGTCCAATACTAGCCACTTGGGTTCTTGAGTACTTGAAATGTGGTTAATAGAATTAAGATGTCCTTTAAGTGTCAAATACATGCCAGATATTTTAAAAAAGATTTTATTTATTTATTTTTAGACAGAAGGGAAGGGAGGGAGAAAGAGAAGGAGAGAAACATCAATGTGTGGTTGCCTCTCAAGTGGCCCCCACGGGGGACCTGGCCCGCAACCCAGGCATGTGCCCTGACTGGGAATCGAACCGGCGACCCTTTGGTTCGCAGCCCGCGCTCAATCCACTGAGCTACACCAGCCAGGGCACATGCCAGATTTTGAAGACTTAGTACATAAAAGTAAAATCTCTCATTAATAGTTTTTTGTATTAATTATATGTTGAAATAATTTGGATATAATGAGGTAAATAATATTGTATTAAAATTAGTTTCACCTTTTCAATGAAGCTACTATTAAAATTTTTTTAATTACATGTGGTTTGCATTTGTGGCTGACATTATATTTCTATTGGATAGGTTTGATCTAGACTGCTTACAGAGCTATTGACTATGTCCCATTCTGAGGGCTTCAGGGAGCAGAAACCCAGTAGCATGTTTGCCACCCTTGGTTCCTTCTTTTTCATTTAAAAATTTTTTAAATTTATTTTTAGATTTTATATTTATTTTTACAGGGAGGGGAGGGAGAAAGGGAGAAAAACATCAATGTGTGGTTGCCTCTCGCACACCCCCACTGGGGACCTAGCCCGCAACCCAGGCATGTGTCCCAACTGGGAATCGAACTGGTGACACTTGTGTTCACAGGCCAGCACTCAATCCACTGAGCCATACCAGCCAGGGCCTTCTTTTTCATTTTTTAAAAAAGGTCTGTGATTGTTCTTGTGGGTCCCATCGGTAAATGGGCTTTCTGAGTGTTCTTCTGGCATGCTGTCAGACTGGCCATAACAGAAGGAACAGTGTAGACCATCTTTATTCATCCCCTTAACCTGCCTTCCAATGACCACCTGCCTAGGTGGGTATAAATAATAACTGTCTAGAGTTCACCGAGTTAAATGCTGTTTCTTTTTTGTTTTACCTGTTTTTGTTATACTTACAAAATCAAATTTACCCATTGTGACATTGTGACCAATGAGTTTCTTATAATATTATTTTGTTTCATAGGTATTTCCTTATTATCTTTGAGAATTCTGTCATTTCACAATAACACATCATTGTTGTTCATCAACAAATTCATTGTCCTACACATCATGTTTCCTGAAACGGATGCTGAAGTGAGAGTACTCAACTATTTCACTTTACCCTTGCCCGCCCGGGCAGTGGCCAGCATTATCGACACGCAGCTCTGCAGAGGAATTCTTTTTGTTTTGAGTGGTTTAGGCTGGATCTGTATCCTTGGTGGTAAAAATGTTGATATGCAGGGGAGGAGAATACCTAGAAAGATTAATCTTTTTAGGCTTTTAGTTTTAAGGAGCTGGGGTATAGGTATTTGGTTACTTTTACAGTAAAACTTTTCAGGGAAAAAGATCTTCATGAACTTAGAGTAACTTTATTGATTCATATTCCATTCAGATATTTTCCAGTGTATGCCTGGTTTTTCATGGTCGCAATCATTTTGTCTAGCTTATTTGCGTTCTTTTTAAATTGTGTAGGCTCTGCATTACCCATTTATTCAAATATGCTTGTTTCAGGAAAGATTTAGATGACTGCTTATGGTATGATACATCCACCTCATAGAATGATGATTCCATCATATTAGTGAATCATATGGTTTGCCTAACCACTTTTACTTATTTTTTGGAAAATATTATGGTTTTTGTGTTGTTGCTTTTTTTCTCTCTAGCAGATCCATTGGTCATCAGCAGAATTATTTTGAAGGCCTGAAAAATGACCTGTTAGGTGATTTTGGAACTTTCATTTCTGAATTAAAGGAATATATATATAAATTTTAGATATATCAGCCTATATTAAACTTTCTTTTTGTAAGAATATCAAATCATTGATATTAACTGTTTTTTTGTTGCCAGGTTATAGAACTGTGCTATCCAACACAGCACTAAGAAATTGGCTAGCATGATTGAGGAACTAAATTCTTTGTTTTATTTAATTACTTTAGACTTACAAGCTGATACTCAGCTCAGCTATCAAAAAACTTTTATGTATGTTTCGAATGTAAATTTTAAAAAGTCTAAACACAGATCAGGTATTTTCAGTGAAAATTCAGTGTCAAAATTGAGGTATGCTGTAAGTATAAAATGTCAGATTTTGAATACTTATATAAAAATGTAAAATATCTCAACTTTTTTTTCTGATTACAGGTTGAAATGGTATTTTGGATATATTGAATTAAGTAAAATATGTTATTAAAATTAAGTTCACAGATTTCTTTTTACTTTTTACATAAGGCTACTAGAAAATGTTCAGTGATGAACATGGTTCATATTATTTACCTTGGACAGCACCGTTGTAGAACACTAGTGGAAAGTATTACCAGTGTCTCAGGGCCTGGCACAGAGTGGGTGCTCAGCAAATATTGTTTAATGAACACTGTCGGGTTGTGTATTGGGTCACCAACTTCATAGTCATCTGATACTATGATAGGGGCAGCCTCAGTGTCCTTCAGGTATTGCACCCACAGGGTTGGGGCAGCGAAGTCTGTAGCTCTGTCCATCCTGTGGTTTAAATGGTTAGGCATACTTAAGACTGTCATTTTCTTTAACTCTAACTCAAAGACATTTTCGACACTGTGGATGGTAAACATGTAGCTCATGTGGATTTAGCACTTCACCAAGAAGATATGTGTAATGAGCCGCAACAGGAGCCAGCCAAGATTTCTTCCTTTACTTCACTGAAAGTGTCTCAAGACCTAGATGTTGCAGTGATTATCAGCTCCTCCAACTCTGCAATTGCTCTTAACTTAAATTTGTATTTCAGGTATGTAGATTGCTGCAATCTTTAGTTTGAAGTAAATAATTTGAGCCATAAAAGGTTAAAAAATGTATTTGTTAGCTTTTTCTTTATACTAGTTTATTTCTTCTATTCATTTAGGTCATGTTTTAGCTACTACATAGGTTGTTCCTGTGTAACAATGTGTGCAGATGACCACTGGTTACCTTTTTATCTCTGGATATATATCACAATGTTGATTTTGATTTATATATGTCATTATATATGGCTTATGTCATCCTACAAGTGGAAAAGTTATCCAGCACAATTTTAAAAGCCATTGGCTTTTTTTTAGATTTTATTTATTTATTTTTAGATAGAGGGGAAGAGAGGGAGAAAGAGAGGGAGAGGAACATCAGTTGGTTGCCTCTTGCACACCCCCAACTGGTGGCCCAACCTGAAACCCAGGCATGTGTCCTGACTGGGAATCGAACCACTGACCTTTCAGTTCCCAGGGTGGCACTTAATCCACTTAGCCACACCAGCTAGGGCAAGCCATTGGCTATTATACATTGTTTATTCATTTCTTGCCTCACATTAGAGTAAAAGAAAAATGGTATTTATCCTGTGATAGGATTCTTATGTGGCTTAGTGTCCTGGCTTCCTTGGGGATTACTTATCTCTCAAAGGAGCTTGACAAGATATAGTAAGCTAACTTTATTCAGCTGAGGATTTCCTCAGGTGTTTTCCTTGGAGAGTTCACACTTTTGACTGTCTAAAAATATTAGTAAAAATTGAGTGCTTATTTATGTTGCTTTTTGATTCAGATAGTATTCTAGTTGCTTATGATTCTATAATGTTTGAGAGGGGTGTGTGTGCGCATGCTCACACACACACACACACCCAGTAGCCTATACACTGCAACTTGGTTATCTAAAAGTTGGCCAGTCCACATTTAGGAGTTTTAGTATTTAGGGCCATTCAAAACCATTTGGATTTTTGGTCCTAACTTAATATGAATGAGGTAAACAAATGCATGTAATTAGAATGCGTTTTGATGGATTTTATTGCTTATTGGATCAAAAAAAAATTGTAAATTCATCTTTACATTCTACCAGAACTTCTCATCACTGTGATTTTTCTTTCTTTCTTTTTGGTTTTAATCTTTGAGTAGAGTTGATTAGCAGTATTCTCAGATTGTGTGCTTGGCTCATCAGTAGGCTATTTTTACTGACTAAAACATACCTGTATGTGTAGTTACCCTTAGTCATCAGTAAAAACAATTTGACAGGAGGAGGAAGAAAAGCCTACTCAGCCACTCTGATCCTTGATTGTAGGGTTGTGTTCCTTTGGGACACTGAGAGAACTCTGAAGAGGGCACCAGGCATGTTCCTTTGAACAAATTTCATTGAACTCATGTAACATCAGCCCAAGAAGAGCTACTGTTCTATTCCCTGCATTAAATTTAGGGATCTGCCCTGTCCAGCTAAATGAGTGATCTCTTGTCATTAATTATTTACATAAATGCTCTTTAATTAGTATAACTTCTTTGCAGTTGATTGTGTGTTTTATTTTGTAGGTGTGCTCTGAGATCTGTGTCTCTCTGTCTTGCCTCCTTCATGGTTCTACCTCTTCTTTCCCCGGATACAGAATGTCGGTCCCTCCTTTTCATTTTATCAAGTCCCCTTCATCCTTTGATACCCACCGCTTTCATGGAGCCTTTTCTTACTAAAAATCTTTTCCTCTTGTAATTTTGTACTCATTTTAGAATTTTTTCATCTTTGAACTTCGTAGCACTTCTGCTTTAAACTGCCATTTAGCACTTAACTGTATAGTCTTGTGTTATTTCCCTAATTTTTTTTTGTGTTTCTGATAGAGCTTGGAAGCTCCTTAGGAACCTAAACTCATGCTTTTTTTCTCTAAGTTCATCGTCAGTGACTTTTCTTCCAGTTCATCGTAGCTGTCCACTCTCACAGTCATACCCTGGGCCTTGTCATCATTTAGAACTGCTCCTCCCTCAAATACTGTTCTACATGTCTCACTCACTGACCACAACTTCCCAGATTTTCCAGCTTGCTTATTCATTCAAGTACTCCCACTTCTCCTGTCGTCTGACCTCACTGGAATTTCCAGTTTGTGGACCTTTTGCTTTCCAGCCCCCGGCTCCTGTCTCGACTTCCCGGTCTTTCCAGCATAGGTCCTAAGACCCAGTATTTCAGTTACTGGAACTTTCTTGGGTGCACTCTGAACTCTTGCTCCTGCCCTATGTAGCACTTGCTCAGACAGTTATTTTTTTACTCTCCCTTCTGAGTTTCTGCACCCAAGCAACTAAGCACTTGTATGAAAATCACAAAGAAAAATTGATATTATTA
The DNA here is from genome assembly GCA_004026765.1 of Micronycteris hirsuta. Lineage (NCBI taxonomy): Eukaryota > Metazoa > Chordata > Mammalia > Chiroptera > Phyllostomidae > Micronycteris > Micronycteris hirsuta. The sequence continues at coordinate 47,634 of PVJI01004509.1, read as the reverse complement.
TAAGTTCACATTCATGACCTTCAGCTGGTCTCTCAATAGTACCTGGAAATTTTACAATGATTTTTTTTCCTGAGTCCGTTTTTTACAACAATGTTTCTAAGCCTCCATTTTCCTCAAACCTCTATTCACCTCTTTACCCCCAGCTCTTTTCGGGTGACTTTGCCTCCTGCTTTATAAAGGAATAGAACCCATATAATGGGAACTCCTTTGGTTTCTCACATTATATTACAAGCCCACTTTCTTCACCCATCTTCTCTGTCTTTCCTCCTATTACAGTGGAGGGATTTCCCACCCTCTAGGAAAACCCATCCTAGTATGTGCTCTGTCCTCAGGGATCATATTCCATTTCCTCTCTTTTCTGTATTTCCAGCCTCTTGACTATTAGAGCCACATCCAGTTACTCACCAGGTCCTAGCCATTCTATCTTCATAAATGTTTCTTGAATCTATCCACCGTTCTTAACTCCTCTGTCATCACTCTGATCCATGCCACTGTTATCACTTACCTGAACTCGCTTAACAGCTTTGTAATTGGTCCTCCCATGTCTGTTCTTACCCCCTCGAATCCATCTTCTATAGAGCAAGTAGAGTGATGTTAAAATCTGTATCCTATAAGAGATATAGCCCGGTATTAACATTTGGGGACAGGGTATAGACCTTCTCCATGTATCACCTTGTTGCACTGTCACCCCGTCTCCTTTAACACGTTAAACGTTGTGTCAGTCCTCAGGGACTGACAGCGAACTTTTCGTTTGGGCGACATCAGTGCGTGGGACCGGCAGTATCAAGGTTAAAAAATAAATGTTGTAATTTTAATGAAGTTTTGCACTGGTTACACCATTGTGCGCCTGTTTATGCTCTAACTCAACACCCGTCGAGTGGTCACTGGCCCACCGCCTGAACGGAAAGCGCAGCAAAATCAGCTCTGCGCTTAACGTGTTAACTTCTTTTCGTCATCTCCTTGACAAATCTATATCAACGCATTACCTTCAAATTGTTGAAAGGGTTAATAGTTAATGATTTAACTAAGCGCTCAGGGTTCAAATGCCTTCCTTTCTCCCCTCAGCTACTCTTCTGCATCTGACCTTGTCACTTCCCTTATCTAGCTTCCTTTTCCCCTCCCCAAAATAAGAACTAAAAATCCTTAATAACCCATAAACCCTGAACCATCTGTCCTGCCAAATTCTCCAGCTTCATCTCATACCAGCTCGCTTCTCTGTCACTATGCTTTAGCCACCCTAGCCGCCTTTGCGTTTCTCAAACATGACAGCCCTCTCTTTGCATGTACTCTCCCAAACGCATACCTTTGTCTTCCTAGTTTTTTTTTTTTTAATATTTTATTTATTTATTTTCAGAGAGAGGAGAAGGGATGGAGAAAGAGCAATGTATGGTTGCCTCTCACATGGCCCTCACTGGGGACATGACTTGCAACCCAGGCATGTGCCCTGACTGGGAATCGAACCGGGACCCTATGGTTCCCAGCCCACGCTCAATCCACTGAGCTACACCAGCCGGGCTGTCTTCCTAGTTTTTATGCATTTCTCCTGTCTCAGCTTAAATCTTTGTGGTGTTGATATAATGAGTGCTTTAAAACCTTTATGGACACACCGCCCTGGTTCAAATTCAGCTCCACTGTTTCTCTGAGCCTTGGTTTCCATATCTATAAAATGGGAGTATATTATTTCTTAGGGTTGTTGAAAGTCTTAAATAAGATAATTTATGTAGGGGGGAGGGGAGAGGCTGCAAATAACTAATTAAACAAAAAAATTAATTAAAAAGATAATTTATGTGAAGTTTTTATCATAACATCTGCAATATAGTAGTCGCAAATCTTCTTGTATTTTTGTAAAGCCAACTGCCCTAAAGGGTCAACTTTTTTAAAATTCAGATGTAATTGACATGTAACATCATATTAGTTTCAGATGTACAACATAATGACTCCATATATGCATATACAGTGAAATGATCAATACAGTAAATCTAGTTAATGTCCATCACCATACATGGTTACAAATGGGTTAAACCCTTAAAGCTGACTTTATCATTCTGCTGTAAATAATGGAGATAAGAAGGAGTCCTGTTCAGGGAAATTTACTGTCTGTACTCTTCCTTCTCTGTGACATAACTCCCCTCACCTCCCAATTTTTATTGGAGCAGTAGTACACAGGTTTCGACTTGATCTCCATTTTTGACTGTGCCTATTACTTTTAAATGTAGGCAACACCCAGGACACCTACTTTGTGAAAAAATTCTGGAAGACGTTCCTATTGAAGGCCCTAAGGGGGTAGATGAAGATGATCCTGCTAATTCTGACTATAACATGAAACTGACCAAGTTTTCCTTCCAAGTTGATAGGTACAGAAATGTTTTTGGATTTGTTTTATTATTTTCGTTTTTTTTTGTCATGCTTACTCCATACCTTTTCACTAAAGGTATTTACAGAGGTAGACACTTTTTTTGAAAAAGTGCAGCTTGTTCCTTGTTGAGTGTTTTACTTAGTGCCTTTCCCTTGTAACAGCTGTGCGTTCTGCCCTGTCTTCCAGGTCTTGGAAAGCCCAGCTGTTATCACTGAATGAAACCATAAAGAGCTCCATACTGGAGGTTTCCCATTATGCTCCATGGTTCCAGGATATTTTGCGTCTGGAGTCCCCTGAATCAAATAACCACTGCACCAGTGTGCCAGTTTGGGCCTTCATTCCACAGGACATAATGTGCAGTCAGTATAATTTTTCACAGAAAGGTCACGCCAAGACCAGTGACCCAGGCAGAGCATGGAAAAGAATGTGCATCAGTGAACAGGAGGAACCCCTCGGGCTTAGATGTGTGTCTGTGACAGGATTCACTGCACTGTTTACCTGGGCGGTGGAAAGGACGGGCTGCACCGTTGTCCTTTGGGATTTGGAGACTGAGGGCATGCAGTGCTTTTGCCTTGGCAAAAAGTGTGTTCCTATAGACAGTAGTGGAGACCAGCAGCTGTGCCTCGCTTTGACAGGTGAGAATGTCTTGTATCAGGTTGTCTGTTGCTGAGAGGACATGTATGTGTTTCCTCTTAATGTATTTTACTTTTGCCGCCCTGTGGTATTAGTGCCTACTTTGTTTTCTTTTTTTTTTTTTTAATTTTATTTATTTTTTGTTTTTTAGAGGAGAAGGGAGGGAGAAAGAGGAGAGAAATATCAATGTGTGAGATGAATATTGATCGGTTGCCTCTTCCACACCCCAAGTGGGGACCTGGCCCGCAACCCAGGCATGTGCTGTGACTGGGAACCGAACCAGTGACCTTTTGGTTCACAGTCTGGTGCTCAACCCATTGAGCCACACCAGCCAGGGCAGTGCCTACTCTGTTTTCTAAGTGATAATCTGTCATAGAGGAAGTTTGTTGCTACTCTTGGTAAGGTTTTCTCATATGATTTCTGCTCTGCTAAATGCTAAGATATTAAGTCAGAGAACGTTTAAGAGTAATAAAGTTTGGTTTTAATACAGGGTATCTTCACTTGACTTATGTCCATACAAACACAGGTTGCAAGCTAGCTGCTCATGGGCCATGTATGAACTGTAGATTTATTTTGTTTGGCTTGTACTATCTACACTTTTAAAAAAGATTTTATTATAAACATGTAAAATTAGAGAACTTTACACAAAATCTGGATTTCCAACTGTTCCTGAAAAATTATAAGATCTGACAAACACTGGACCTGTATTCCTGCAGAGTAATTTATGGGTTGGAGCTGATTTTCAGCTCTTTTAGATGAGCCATTTTCTTTCCAGTTAGCTTTCTCTTGCATGTCTTTCACCGCCTGCCTGGTCCCTGTAGGCATTTGGGTTTGATATTTCAGATATACATTCATTCCATAACCTCCTACAAAGCTGTTGGATGTTATAGTTGAACGAACTATGTGTGTCCTCAGTTCCCCACTTATGGTAATCAAGAGCCTATGTGTCAAGAGCCTGCTATTAATTGTTTTACTTTAAAATCAGAAATGTAACATCTCTTTAAACAGTTAAAAATTCCAGGTATTGATTGTACAAGATAATACAAAATAGAAAAGTGAAATTTAGTGCTATTTAATAGACTGCATTGTTCTTACTAGAATTTGCCTTATGGTCAGCATTTTAAAAATAAAATACTTTAAAAACATTATAAATTCATGATGAGTTAATTAAGATCATAATAGTACCTTGTATCCAATAAATTTATTTGTAATTATAGTGCAGAAGTATTGGATAATTAGACATTAATTCCTGGCCCTGGCTGGGTAGCTCAGTTGGCCAGAGCATCATCCTGATGCACCAAGGTTGTGGGTTCAGTCTCTGGTCAGGGCACATACAAGAAGCAACCAATGAATGCATAAATAAGTGGAACAACAAATTGATGTGTGTCTCTCTCTCTTTCTCTCCCTTCTACCTCCCATAATCGCTCTCTAAAATCAATCAATAAAAAAAGTTTTTTAAAAGAAGTAAATTCCTGTCATAATCCTAAAACCCAAATCCTACTAATTTACTGAAGTTAACTTTTTTTTCCCTGTAGAAAATGGACTCTCTCTGATTTTGTTTGGTTTGACTCAGGAGGAGTTTTTAAATAGACTAATGATCCATGGAAGTGCCAGCACTGTGGACTCTCTTTGCCATCTCAATGGTTGGGGAAGGTGCTCAATCCCCATACATGCACTGGAGGTAACAGAATTACATGTCCATAGAACTTTGTTTGATTATTTTTTGTCATATACTCTTACTTGACTGAAGATTTGGGAGAATTCATTTAACCTAGCAGCAAAAAGAACTATAGTCTTTATCCATCCATTTGCTTATTTCTGGCTATTTCATTACCCTAACTCTGCTTAGCAGTTTACACTTTTGGGCTTTAAAAGAGATAAGATTATAATAAACACTATTTAAGGAAGCAAAAGTTACAAGAAAGGGAGGCAACCATGAGCTGATGAGACCGAATGAAATGGGAGCAAGCTACAGAAAGCTTGGACAGGAGTGATCTTTTATTCCTTCCTTGTCCCTCCTCCTCTAAGTCAGTTATAGACACAGCATCCCCTGAATTTGTGTAGCATTTTCTACTTCACAAACACTCTTTTTATATGTATTATCTAATTTTGTCCTAAAATAACCACTTGGGATGGGTTGGGTAGTTTTTCATTTCATTTTTCAGATGAAAATCCTTAGGCTCACAATGCTTGAATGAGTGGCCCATAGCCATGCTAATAAAGGCAAGAGCTAGAATCCAAGTCAGGGCACTTTCTACTACACCACATAGTCCCGGAGGTCAAAAAGTGGAAGTTAATAAAAAAAATAATGACAGCGTTATTGAGATATAATTCATATACCATAAAATTCGCTCATCTAAAATACACAGTCCCGTGGTTTTTAGCAGATTCAGAGCTGTGCACCTGCCACCACCGCTCATTCGGAAGCACTTTCATCACCTCCCCAGAACTCTGCACCTGTGAGCAGTCACTTCCTATTCCTGGAGGACTCCTAATTCCCGAGCACAAATCTTTCTGTCTCTAGGTTTGCTTTTTCTGTACATTTCATAGAAATTGTAATTTTAAAATATGTGGGTTTTTGTGCCTGGCTTCTTTGACTTAGCATGTTTTCTAGGTTCATCCATGTGGTAGTATGTTTCAGTACTTCATTCTTTTCTGTGGCTGAATAATACCTCATTATATGAACCAGTTGATAGATATTTGCGTTGTTTCCGCTTTCTGGCTATTATGAATAATCCTGCTATGAATGGTTTTTGTGTCAACATATGTTTTCATTTCTCTTGGGTATACAGCTAACAGTGGAATGACTGGGTCTTTTAACTTTTTGAAGAGTCACCAAACTATTTTCCACAGCAGTCGCACTATTTTACAGTCCCACCAGCAATATATGAGGGTTTCGATAGCTCCACATCCTTGTCAACACTTAACTGCTCGCCTTTTGTATTATAACCATCCCAGTGGTTGTCAAATCAGAATGAAGTGGTGTCTCATTGTGATGCTGATTTGCATTTTGCCAATGACTAATGATGTTGAATATGTTTTCATGTGCTTACTGGCCTTTGGAGAAATGTCAATTTAAATCCTTTGTCCATTTTTAAATTGAGTTCCTTGAGTTTGTTGTTGAATTCTAAGAGTTCTTTATATGTCCTGGATACTAGACCTTTAAAAGTTATAAAATTTGTAAATATTTTCTCCTATTCTGTGTATTTTCTTTCCATCTTCTTGATGGTACTCTTTGAGACACAAGTTTTTCATTTTGATGAAGTCAGTTTTTTTTTGATCACTTGTGCTTTTGTGTCATATCCATGAAACCATTGCCTAATCTGAGATTTGCTCTTATAAGAGTTTTATAGTTTTAAGTCTTACGTTTTAGGTCTGTGATGTATTTTAATTAATTTTTTACATATGGTATGAGGAAGGGATCCAACTTCATTCTTTTGCATGTGGATATTCAGTTGTTCCAGCAACCATATGTTGAAAAACTTACTTTTATATTCTGCAAAATGTCATTGTAGAAGACTTGAGTAATAGCAGGAAAAAGAGCACCTATAAATCTATTATCCAGAAGTAATCATGTTTACTATTAAGATTATATCCTTATACTTTTTTCCCTAAATATTAATGTTAATATCAGGTGTTATCTCATAACCTTATTATTAACCCTATCGGTAAGTATGACTCCTATCCCCATTTTATAGCTGTGGGAACACAGAAATGTTAGGAAATCTAATTCAGATCTACATGGACAGGAGGTGGTAGTGGCAGGATTTGAACCCAGGCAGTGTGAATGCAGAGCCTCTGCCCTTACACAATGTAGGTGCCAGTGTGTGAGGTTAATTAGGACTTCATGGAATATATGGCACTGTTTTGGCCCCCCACGTACAAATGAGTGAATATGTATAAGTGATAACACAATAATAAAACAAATATCTTTGTACCCACCATGCAGGTAAGAACCAGATTATCAGCAATATTTTTGAATGTGTGCTCTTCCCCATCCTATTTCCTTACCTCACCCAGCTTCAGAGTTAAGTGCCATTCTGAAAATTTTAACCATTCCCTTTCTTTTATTTATTTTACTCCATATAAATGTACGTTCAAATAATGATACTCAGTTTGGCTATTGTTGAATTTTGTGTGAAGTGAAATCACTATGTATATTCTTTTGGGACCTACCTTTTTCTTTTTCACTCAACACGATTTTTTGGTGATTTATTCATGTTCTTTCATATAACTGTAATTCATTCAGTTTCACCCCTATGTGGCGTCTTATTGTATAAATATGTATTTATTCAGCTTTAGCTTGTTCCCAGTTGTTTGCTGTTGTGAACAATGTTGCTATAAACAGTTTCTTATGCATCTTCTGTAGCACTGTGCAAGAGTTTCTCTATGGGGGTGGCTGAATTGCAGGGTCATGGGGCATGTGCATCTTTAACTTTATTAGATAGTACTATAGCTTTCCAAAGTTGTTTTATCAGCTTATGCTTTCACCAGCAACATAGGTGAGTTCTCATTGTTATATGTCTTTGCCAACACTCGGCATATTCAGATTTTAAAAGTTTTTGCGACATGCCCTGGCTGGCGTAGCTCAGTGGATTGAGCACGGGCCTGTGAACCAAAGGGTTGCCCGTTCAATTATTTTTACTCTTTTTTCTTGTATTTTTTGTTGTTGGGACCTCTAGTATAATAGACCCAGAAGTAACACTGGGCATCCTTATCTTATTCCTGATTTTTAAAAAGTGTACCTGTAGTATCTCACTAAAAGTTGTATGTATGTGTTAAGATAACCTTTATAAGATTAAGCTCCCTTTTTAATTCTAGCTTTCTTAAAAAAGATTTTATTTATTTATTTTAGAGATATAGGAAGGGAGGAAGGGAGGGAGAGAGAAACATCAACTGGTTGCCACTCACATGCCCCCAACTGGGGACCTGGCCTGCAACCCAGGCATATGCCCTGCCTGGGAATCCAACCAGTGACCTTTTGGTTTGAGGGACTACGCCAGCCCACTGAGACATAACAGTCAGGGCGATAATTTTTAAAAATTTGTTGAGACTCAGCTTATAGCCTAGTAAGTGGTCACATTTTCATAAATGTGCCCTGTACCTGCAAATTAAATGTGTATTTTCCACTTGTCACAATGGCACTTCAATTAGAAGTAGTTAGAATTTTCATACTTTTTCAATTTTTCTTAACTTTTACGAGTTTAACATTATGAATAATTTCTTCAGTTCTTTTCAGTTATATCAAATCTGATATTAAACATATCCATTGAGTATATAATTTCAATTTTTATATTAGTTCTAGAATTTTTATTGGGTCATTGTTTACAAATGTGATATTTTGAAAAATTTTAAATTTACAGAGAAACTGCAAAAAATAGTAAACTGAAATCTAAATACTTTAGCATATATCTCTTAACAAGAATATTTTTTTACTTAATCATTCACAATACAAGTTTTCCTTCCACCACTCAGAGCAAAAGCATAGTTTGTTTAGGGTCTTCTTATGGGGGAAGTAATTTTTCTAGTTCAGCTTTTTTCAGAGTGTCACTTCGAATGGACCCTAGGGTTATCCTCTTTTTTCCCTTCCATACATAGCTTACCCGAGTATTTCTCGCCTCAGCCTGCTTGGCCTGTCAACACCCAGCGCGCTGGCCCATTGGTTCTCCAAGTGTTGTCCTTAGACCAGCAGCATCACTATCACCTGGGGACTTTTTAGAAATACAAATTATCAGGCTCCATCCCAGCCCTAGAAAATCAGAAACTCTGGGGGCAGGGCTCAGCACTTAGCACATTTCATAAGTTCTTCAGGTGGTTCTTAACAGTACTTCAGACTAGGAGTGGCACACTTTTTCTGTAAAGTTCAAATGGTAAATATTTGAGGTTTTGCAGACCATGTGGTTTTTGTTTGGACTAATCAGTTGTGTTATTGTAGCCTTTAACAGTATATCAATGAATGGGTGTGTCTGTGTTCACATAAGGCTGCATTTACCAAATCTGGCAGGGGCTGGATTTGATTGGTGGGCTTTCGGGTTTCCAACCCCTGCTTTAGTCCGTCAGATCTGCAGATGACTTCAGGCAGCAGTTGGCTTTAGAGCTCAGTTACTTTGCAGAATTTGTCTTTTTCCTCCTTGTTTTTGTCCCCTGAGAATTTTTGTCACTTTCTTTTCTGTTCAACTGAACATTTAAAGATACATACAGATTTTTTTTTTAAATCTGTGGTTTTTAAATATTCTCTGTAGAGGGGTTTCTCAAGATACCTAGTCAGAAATGGGAGTCTGTTTTTAGCCTGCTTTCAGTTAACTTTATATCATACTACTTTAACATTTTAATTCATATAGGCTATAACTTAATTGTAAGGTACTTGATGCACAAGTACCTAACATTGAATTGTTTTAGAATTACTGGGTATTCTGTAATCTCACCTTCTGTTTCTAGTGCAACAGAAACTGATGTTCAGAAAGGTTACAGGGACTTCCCCCGGTTGCATAATTAGTCATTGTTAGAATCCTCAGTAGAACCCAGGTATTCCTGCAAGGTAAAGGTAACCTTACGCCTTCAGTCTCAGCACATTAAGTTCTGAAGTTGAAAGAAAAAAATTGTAACCTGGTTTTTTTCCTATTGTAATTTTTTTTCTGATTTCCTCACATTTCAGGCTGGGATAGAAAATCGTCAGCTGGACACAGTAAATTTCTTTTTGAAGAGCAAGGAAAATCTTTTGAATCCATCCCCAAAATCTTCTGTACCTGATCAATTTGATCAGTTTCCATCCCATTTATATTTAAGAAGTAAGTAAAATAAGGATTTCTACATTTGTGGTTATTGTTTTATCTTTTTATCACTTTCAAATTATTGTTGTGCTTTCTGATGATTTATTTACTTACCAAAACCCAATCAGAGATTTTATTTACTTTGTGAAAGCTTGAGTTGTGGGAATCTAAAAATGTTCTTATTCTAAGTGGGGTGTTTATTGTTCATATCCTGTACTGTGCTGTGTTTTTAGAATGTAAGAAAGATGTGATCTTTCAAATTGAAGAGGTTTTTATTCAAAAGAGAATAAAATTCATTTGCACAATTGCCCATCCTTGTAACTGTCAGAGATGTACAGTGACCGTGCAGCTGGCTGAGTTATGGATTGGGACTTGTTATAAGAATTTTTAGCCTGACTCATCTGTTGCATTACCAACAATTTTTTTAAGAATCTGGCTTTCATTTTTAATAAGCAGGAAAGCTAGCTTTTATTCTCGGACCAAATAGCCGTACAGATCCTCTCCTCAGAAGCATAGAGTAGAAGTAGAGTGTAATTTCTCCCTGTACATAAGGTTTATGATCTTACAGGTTTTTCTTACTTGATGATACATTATAGACATCTTTCTTGTTAATAAAAGATATGCTTATTATTTATGGGATTAGTGAACATTTGGTCCTGTCCAAAACATTTATGGAGACATTTAGTTAATGCAGAAGGTCCTCAGAATTTAGTCATGTCCAAAATATGCACAGAGACATTTGGTCCACAGTCAGAGGTCCTGCAAGTTTGGTCCCGTCAGCGGCCTCTGTGACCACATTGGTCCGTGCCCAGTGGTCCTTGACATTTGATCCTGTCAAAATGTCCATGCTGAGGAAACACCCCTGGGTTTAAACAGCCTATAGCATTTGCTCATACTTTTGGTTTACAGGATTATTACATAAAAATACTATCATGTTTTATTGGTTCAGTAATTGTGTTGTGGCTGTGTTGCCAATAATAACCCTTCTTGCCTCAGTAGCCTCGCTGGTGTACGCACATGGTGTGAAGGTAGATGAGTTGGCACGGACCAGTTGTCTTTGCGGACATTTTGGACAGGATGTTTATGGGAACATGGAATTTCATTGATTGGGTTGTACCGTAATTTACCCAACCAAACTTTATTAGACATTTGGATTGATTCAATTTTTACTGTTATTTTCAGTGTGCTATAAATGCTATGTGTGTAATATTTCACATTGTACAGTTAATTACTCAGGATAAAGTTTTAGATGTGGAATTTCCATGTCAGTAAGGTATCCATTATATATTCTTAAGTGTTTTGATAAATTGTCCTTCAGAAAAATTTTACCAGTTTGTATTCTAGTTATATAAAGAAAACGACAACCTGCTTTTTTCCATCGATGTAGAGTGAGTTCTCACTGAGAATGTGGATTAGAAATTTTCTTTTTTAAAAACATTCTGTTTTCATGAACATAAACAAGTGTGGTGATTGCAGGGGGTGGGGGGTGAGTGGAGGTGGAAGAGAGTATGGTGGGATAAATAAACGATAATCAAAACATGAAAAAACTTTAAATTCCCTCTTATTCTGAATGCAGAGTTTCATCTCCTCTCTTTTGAATTGCTAACATTTTTATGCTCCATTTTTTTTTTAATCTGCTCAAATGTATAGAAAACAGCCTAGCTTGTAGTGGTATGTGGGGCTGTACCAGCGATTATATGGTCATTATCTACTACTGCTTTTTGGTGGTCCGTAATTTCTCATGAGTTCACTCTCACGTGCATCGCTCTGCCCTAAAGGGAGGGGGAATGAGTCTGGAAATAAGAAGCATGGAAATAGCTTTACCTGCTCTCCCAGAGGAAAACCCATGTTTCCCATGCTTGTTACTCATACAGATACAGTCCTAGAGCTGATGCTGAGATAAACAGGAATCTTTCATTAGGGTCAACAACTGGTAAATGGAGGATTTGAGGGCCCATGCACCTTGCTTTTACCTGAATGTTTAAGAGAATGGTTTTGGAATCAGACAGGCTTAAGTTAGAATTTTGGCTCTGCCACTTCCTTTCCAAATTAGCTTGGGCAAGTTTTTCTCTCTTAACCTCAGTTTCCTCATCTGGAGAAACGATGGGGCTATAACACCTACCTCTCAGGTTGTTGAAAGGAATAAATGAGATAGCATTTATAAAACACCATGTACAATACTTATGATACAGCAAAATGGTAGTTAATAGTAATACCAGTAAACGGTGACTAGTAGTAAGTAGAATTGCTAAAGTCTGCAGGTAATAAAAAGACTTTAAACGTTTTGTGAGCTTTTTGAGAATAAGAAATTGGTCCTTGTTTTATGTTTTAAAATATTGCCACATATTTTTTAAAGATTTATTTTATTTATTTTTAGAGAGAGAAGAGAAGCAGGGGAGAGGGAGAGAAACATTTCTGTGTGGGAGAAATGTCGATCGGTTGCCTCTCATACACCCCCAGCTGGGGACCTGGCCCACAACCCAGGCATGTGCCCTGACTGGGAAATCAAACTGGCAGCCTTTCAGCACCCATCCCACTGATCCACACCAGTCACAGTGCAACATGGTGTTTTTGGATATGTTCATTGTATTAGGAGTATCTTGGTGTTCTTCATGTTAATTTCTTTGGTTCTTTCTCAGATGTGGAAGAGCTTACACCAGCACTGGATTTACTTTGCTCAGCAATTAGAGAAAGTGATTCTGAAACCCAAAGCAAAAACTTCTCAGAACAATTGCTTAATCTTACACTGTCCTTCCTTAACAAGCAAATAAGGGAGCTTTTTATTCACAATGAAGGTAAGAATAGCAGCAAGGAAAGGTGCAATTGTCCTATTCCTGTGTCAGAACAGAGATATAAGTGGGCCTATTGCAAGAGAGCGTGTAAGCCAGTGGAGTGCCATTTGCTGAAGTTGGGTAAAATCAGTGTGTAAGTGAGCGAGTGAAATGAAAGTTGGCAGAAAGGCCTAATCATTGTGAGAAAGTTAGATTAAATCACAGAGCTACTTGTAAATGGGAAAAATCTCAGATATTTTTGTTTAAAATTTTGAAAACACTGAGTTTGAATTTTGACATTTTCTAGATTTATAATTATAACAGTTTGTGATATATTCTCTTTCTCTTTCTATACACACATATTTTTATGTGTATATGAAATTGTTATGTTGGTGTTTTCTATAGAGTTAGATGAATATCTACAGAAAGGAGTGGACATTTTGACCAGCTATATTAATGAACTTCGAACCTTCATGATAAAGTTTCCTTGGAAGCTAACAGATGCTGTAAATGATGAATATGATGTAAATGAAAATGTCCCCAAAGTAAAGGAGAACAATATATGGGAGAAACTCAGCATTGAGGTAAATATGAGTAATTATCACTTCTTTTATTTGCCGGATTTAGAGGATCTGAGAAAAGAATAGAAGAAACCGAATTTAGACTCTGTACACTCTGATTAAGACACTTTGGCAAGGGTTTTAGGTTTTATATATTTGGAGGTCTTTGGGCACAACTTCAAATTTATGTTTTCAAGCTTTGTTTATTTAACTCAGAACACACATAGGCTCCCTCTTAGTGCCACATCTGCCCACTTGGATCCAGTGACAAATACTCAGCCCCAGACTCATCAGCAGCACTCCCTGCGTGGCTGGGGCCCGGCACTTTGGACTTCAGCAATCTGCCTGATCTTCGACTTGCTGCTGGCGATTCAGTCTTAGGAAGCTTGTATTTTATGACTCATCACCTGGAAATATACTTAATTCGAGTCCTATCTCTGATTCTAGTTAAGGTGTTTTGCCAGTTAAATTTCCTGTGCTCATCTTCTGTACTAGGGACTGGAAAATCCCTCCATCCACATGGAGAATATCAGCATTGGAAAGACAAAGGCCAAAATAGCTTAACCCAGCTGATCAGTATCAATAGGAAATGAGAGGGATAAGGTTGAGAGACTGCCAGTTTCAAAGGACTGCTGTTCTTAGGGTGGAGGCATAGGAAAGTACCTGATATCATTGTATTTTCTGTATCTCTTATTCATTCGCGAGCCAAAAATTGCTTGATTTTATTCCTACTTTATTGGGCTTCTCTTTTCCAGTCTCCTTTGCAGGTTTCACCTCCTCTTCTTCCTTCCCATTTCCCCCTTTAATGTCTTCCAAGCTCCGTCCATGGTCCTCTGCTCTTTTTACTCAAAATCACTGATTTTTTTAATTTGGGGGGAAGTTATAGTTTACTTTGATGAAAACTGTGGACTCTCTCTCCAAAAACATGCATGCGAATGTATGCATGTGCACATACACGCAATTTTGCACATGGCTTAATGGGATTTACAGACCCCTCTAAAGCTGCCGGTTAAGAATGCCTCCTTTCTTTTCTCTCTTGGGTTTAGGTTTTCAGTTTATGGTTGATTTCTTCTTACTTTGATTATATATATAGCATTATATATATATATCACCTCATGCTCTTAAGATCCTTCAGTGCTCCACATAAGTTTCAGGATAAAATCCATCTCGCACACACAATGCCTTTCATGATGAACTCTCTGCTTTGCTTTCAAGTCTTATTTGCTATTCTCTCCAGTGTTTTTCTCCTGCTATATAGAGTAATTTGGAGTTCCCTGAAGACTTGATGCTGTTTCTTGCCTCTATGCCTCTGCACATAATTTTCTCTCCTTTTGGAACTCTTGTCTTCTTTTCTCAATATATGGAACACTTAACTTGTCCTAAAACTTTTACCTCAGGAGTCATCTCCACAAGGAAACCTTTTTTTTTGTTGCCACTCCTCTTGTTTAGGTGCTCCTCTTCTGGACCCTCCTCTCTAGCACCCTGGGGTGTCTGTTTCCTCTCCTGTATCATATAGGACTATAATCAGTACTTTATTTGTGTGTCTTCCACTGGTCTAAAAGCTCCTGGACAGCAGCTGGACAGGGTCTGTGTTTCAGTCAACTTTATATCCCTTGTGCAAAGCCCCAAATCTAGTAGTAGATTTTCAATAAAAGTCCTACATTAGGTGCTTGATAAATGTGCAAGTCCATGTTGATAATCATAATAAGGAAATATAAAGGAACTTAAAAAGCAGATGTTTTTCTTCCTTTTTCCTAGGAAGTTATTGCTAATGCCATTTTAAACAACAAAATACCAGAGGCACAAACTTTCTTCAGGATTAATAATCATTCGGCTCAAAGACTCGAAGAGCTGATTAGAATAGGCCTAGATTTGGTGTTTGACAATTTGAAAAAGAACAATGTAAAGGAAGCCTCTGAACTTTTAAAGAATATGGTGAGTGACATAATCTATTTGATCTTAAAGTTTTAAAGTAACAGAAGATCTCTTCATACTTAATATAATTTCTGGTTGATATAAGAATTAATTTGTGATTGCTCTGGTCAATGGGAAATTGGATTTGATTCCAGCCAGTGTGAATCCTTTATCTCATAGTTACAGTGGAACTACAGATGTAATGAGAACATGCAGCCTTTTTATGTAGATGTGGTAGCATGAATGTTTTTATGACATGGAAGGCCTTATATAGGATCATGCTTAGTCCTTAAAATATGCCAGTGTAGGGCTTAAATTTTTTAGTACAATGCTCAGATTGGAGCTAAATTGCATTTCTTTTATAACCTTTTGGGTGTCTGGTCTGGAGGACACAAGATTTTCCCTGTTTACTATGATGCAATAAACTCAACATGCGTTGGCCACCTTTGGACCACTATGACTAATTTGTAACTTCGAAAGGCCCCAGTTGACTATGGCCCAGCCTTCCCTATCCCACAAGATGTAGGCAGGAGCTTGAATTGACCTACTAAGTATAAAATAATAAAGCCAAAATTTTAGCAAAGAAAAGAATTTATTTTTATTCATAGTTTCATAGACTAAGAAATTTGTGTAGCTTTTACTAGGTAATCATGACAATAATACTAAAATGTTTTTTGGTCATGAGAACTTTCTTGAAGATATTTTTGATTTGAGTTTCCATCATTTGCTCTCTGTTAGACTTGTTATTTTGATTACAAGTAGACAGTGTTTCTGGTTTAAGGCTGCATGTCAGAGCCTGCACAGGACCTCATCATTTGTTGGGGAACATTCTGTATTGTCCATGTGACCACTTACACCCTACATTTGAACTGTCTAGTGGCTTATACTTTTGCTTTGTGGTCCATAGTTTTACTTCATTTGAGGAGGGGAAGTCCTTGAGCTAGGGCTCCTGAACTATGTTGTGGCCCTAATCTTTATTGTTAGGGTCTTATCCATGCTAACTTTCTGCAAGTGCAGAGGAGTGAAACTATGTCAGGGTTGTTATTTGCATTGACCTTTGTTTTTAGGTGAATCATCATAACAGATACCAATAGTTTTGATCCAATGATAGTCTGGCATTACCTTAAATTGTTTGATGTGCTTCCTTTGTTCTGGCAAAATGCTTAAGGACTTTTGGGATAGGCAGTGAATATGTATGATAAATGTAGAAAATGAAAAAAAAGAAAATGAATGTTCACAAGATCGGGGAAGCAATAGAATTCTATATATGCCTATAATAGGGTACTTCTGTATCTAACATACATATTTATATTAAAAATAGCTTCACTACAAAATTATGTTTTTCTCTCTATTTATTATAGGGCTTTGATGTAAAAGACCAGTTGCTCAAGATATGCTTCTATACAACTGATGAAAATATACGGGACTTTTTGGTAGGTAAAGGCGAGACTATGTAGTTTATATTTTCTAGTAAGCATTGGTGCAACGTCATAATAAATTATTTTAACATTCAAATAATACACAGTATGTAAAAGTAAGACAAATCTTTTGTCTTTTTAAATGATCATTTTGCATTTATAGTAAAGGACAATTTGTATGAATATATACATTACCTCAAAAATTCAAAATACAATTCTTAAATGGCATTTAATTTCATGACATTTGTTTTGCAAATGTGCTTGATGTTTGTGAGGTCAATTCTTTAATTACTTTTTATTCAAGGTTGAAATTTTAAAAGAAAAAAACTATTTTTCTGAAAAAGAAAAAAGAACTATAGACTTCGTGCATCAAGTTGAGAAGTTTTATTCAGAACATTTGCAAGAAAATATGCAGATCCAGTCCTTTCCCAGGTAGTCTCATTAGTCCCCTTTTGATAATATGGGAAGAATATTTTAGATAGTGTATAGTTTTTAATTGCTAGTGAGCACAGGTTTCTTCTGTAGAACTGAGCTTACATTCTTTTTTTTCCTAAGTATTTTTATTGATTTATAGTTTTCTCAATTTTTCCCCCTTTATCCCTCCTCCACTCTGCCCCCCACAACCCTCCAGCATTCCCACCCCTTAGTTCATGTCCATGGGTTGTACATATAAGTCCTTTGAGTCCTCTGTTTCCTATGCCATTTTTATCTCTCCCCATCTATTTTATGCCTACTAATTATGCTTCTTCTTCCTTGTACCTTTTCCCCCCTATTCCTCCCTTCCCACTCCCCACTGAAATCCCTCTATGTGATGTCCATTTCTCTGATTCAGTGCCTGTTCTAGTTGTTTGCTTAGTTTTTGTTTTCATTGTTTTTCTTTTCTTTTAGGTTCATTTGTTGATAGCTGTGAGTTTGTTGTCATTTTACTGTTCATAGTTTTGATCTTTTTCTTAGATAAGTCCCTTTAACATTTCATATAATAAAGGCTTGGTGATGATGAACTCCTTTAACTTGACCTTATCTGGGAAGTACTTTATCTGCCCTTCCATTCTAAATGATAGCTTTGCTGGGTAGAGTAATCTTGGATGTAGGTCCTTGCCTTTCATGACTTAAAATACTTCTTTCCAGCCCCTTCTTGCCTGCAAGGTTTCTTTTGAGAAATTAGCTGATAGCCTAATGGGCACTCCTTTGTAGGTAACTCTTTCCTTTCCCCTTGCTTCTTTTAGGATTTTCTCTTTATCTTTAATCTTGGGTAACTTAATAATGATGTGCCTTGTTGTGTTCCTCTTTGGGTCCAACTTCTTTGGGACTCTCTGAGCTTCCTGGACTTCCTGGAAGTCTATTTCCTTTGCCATATTGGGGAAGTTTTCCTTCATTATTTGTTCAAATAAGTTTTCAATTTCTTGCTGCTGTTCTTCTCCTTCTGGCACCCCTATAATTCAAATATTGGAACATTTCAGGTTGTCCCAGAGGTTTGTAAGACTCTCTTCACTTTTTTGAGTTCTTGTTTCTTTATTCTGTTCCAGTTGGATGTTTATTTCTTCCTTTTGTTCCAAATCATTGCTTTGAATCCTGGTTTCCTTCCGTTCTCTGTTGATCCCCTGAATATTTTGCTTTTTTTCATTTTGGATATCTTTCATTTGTTTTTTTCATTTTTTGACCAAGCTCAATCAGATCTGTGAGCATTTTGATTACCAGGGCTTTAAATTTTCCATCAGATAGGTTGGCTCTGTCCTCATCGTTTAGCTCTCTTTCTGAAGCTTTGCTGTGTTCTTTCATTTGGGCCATATTTCTTTGTCTTGGCACACCTGATAAGTTGTAAGGGTGTGGGGCCTTAAGTATTCACCCGGGCATGGCAACCCTCCTTGCTGCCAGGCTGCACTGACTGTCGGGGAGGGGCCAGAGAGGGAGCAATGCAGCTCGCCTGCTCATCCCTAGTGCACTTTCCAATGGACTCTCGTGTGCAACTGGGACTTTCTCCCACCATAGCAACCCCCGTACCAACTCTGAGTCTCAGTTTCCCCTTAAGTCAGCCCCTTCCACGCAGCCCACTGCCTTGCCACAGCCAACCACACCCACCTGGTCTACTGCCTTGCCACAGTTTTTCTCTGCTGACTGGCCTGCGTGATCCACCACCTTACTGGTCTGGTTGTTCTGATTGATTTTTTCTTTAATTCCTTGGTTGTTGGAGTTCCATGCAGTTTGATTTTCTGGTGCTTCTGGTTATTTATTGATTTTAGTGACACTAATTTTAGTTGAGTTCTGATAACCCACTACCATCGGACCAGCCTGGTTGTTTATTGATTTTAGATTGGTTTTTATCCTCCTTTTGGTTGTGGGAGGAAGCAAAGGGTTTCTACCTACACCTCCATCTTGGCCAGAACTAGCTTACATTCTTTTTTTTAACTATATTTTATTGATTATGCTGTTACAGTTGTCCCACTCTTCCCCCCTTCTTGCCCCCCACCCCTTTACCCCCCCTTTCCCCACCCTTTAGTTTTGTCCATACACAAAAGTCCTTCTGCTTCTGTACTTCCTATACTATTCTTAACCTCCCCCTGTCTGTTGTCTACCTGCCATTTATGCTACTTATTCTGTGCCCCATTCCCACCCTCTCCCCCTACCATTTGCCTGTTGATATTCCTCCATACCTCCCTTCAACATTTCATACAATAAAGGCTGGGTGGTGATGAACTTCTTGAACTTGACCTTATCTGCAAAGCACTTTCTCTGCCCTTCCATTCTAAATGAAATCTTTGCTGGATAGAGTATTCTTGGATGTAGGTCCTTGCCTTTCATGACTTGGAACACCTCTGTCCAGCCCCTTCTTGCCTACAAGGTCTCCTTTGAGAAATCAGCTGATAATCTTATGGGGATTCCTTTGTAGGTAACTGTCTCCTTTTCTCTTGCTGCTCCTAGGATCCTTTCCTTATTTTTGATCTTGGGTAATGTAATTATGATGTGTCTTGGTGTGTTCCTCTTTGGGTCCAACCTCTTTGGGACTCTCTGAGCTTCCTGGACTTCCCGAAAGTCTTTCCTTCGCCAGCTTCGGGAAATTCTCCATCATTATGTGTTCAAATAAGTTTTCAATTCCTTGGATTTCTTCTTCTCCTTCTGGTAGCCCTATGATCCGTATGTTGGGACGTTTACAGATGTCCTGGAGGTTTCTGAGCCCCTCCTCTGTTTTTTGAATTCTTGTTTCTTCATTCTTTTCTGGTTGGATGTTTTTTTCTTTCTGCTGGTCCACTCTGTGGATTTGAGTCCCAGTTTCCTTATTATCTCTATTGGTTCCCTGCAGATCTCTCCTCATTTGTTCAAGCAATTTCGATAATTTTTTGTTGAATTTTGTTAGCATCCTTATTACAAGGGTTTTAAACTGTGCATCTGATAGGTTGGCTATCTCTTGGTCAGTTAGCTCTGGAGCTTTGATCTGTTCCTTTCTTTGGGCCATTGTTTTTTTCCCTCGGTGATCCTGGTACTGTAAGGAGGGTGGAGCCTTGGGGTTCACCTGGGCAGGGAAACTCACGGTAGTTGTGCTGTGACGTAGCCTGTGGGGGCGGGACCTGAGAGCACAATGGCGCCTGCTCTGCTCTCTGCACCCACACCACCTCCTGCAAGCAATTCGAGCCCCTCTGCGCTAGCTCTGGGGGTCGCTCCGGGGTCAGTGGACGGGCTGCACAGCTCTAATCCCCCGCGGGTCTCCTCAGCGAACTTTCCTGTGAGGCCGGGAGTTCCTCCCGCCGCCGATTCCACCCCCACAGGTGCTCTCAATCTGCGCCGATGGGTTGTGCCCTGCTTTCTCTCCCGGTCCGTCTGCACAAGAATGCGGACCTTCCTGGTCCACCAGTCTCGGCTCCGCTGGGTCCGGATGAGCTGGGCGCTGGCCGCGCTTTGGTCAGGCACCGCCCTCTCGGTGTGCTGCAGCCCCGCGGGAACCACCCCTCAGACTGCGGTCCTGCTGTCTGCTCACCAGCTTGCCACGGGGTCCTCGAGCGCTCTCCCTCCGCCCTGCTCCTCCTGGCTCACCAGACTGGATGAATGTATCTTCTTTAATTTCTTGGTTGTCGGACTTCCTCTCAATTCAATTTTCTGTCAGATTTGGCTGTTTTTGTTTAGATAAATTTCTGTTTTTTTGCTTGTTTGGCTGTGCAAGGAGGCACGGCACATTCACCTATGCCGCCATCTTGTCAGAAGTTAGCTTACATTCTTTATGAAGGTAAAACTTGTTATCAGCCAGAAGGGACTCAGGAATTTCCCAATATGTATGTATGTACACACAAACGAGAATAAATACAATATTTAGAGTATTAAAGTATGTGTTTCCCCAAAGAATAGATGTTTTTGAACAGATATAAAGAAATGATAGTTTTTCCTCCAAAATTAAAAAGAAATTATATCATCGTTTTAGGTATTGGATAAAGGAACAAGATTTTTTCAAGCACAAATCTGCTTTGGACTCATTCCTGAAATGTGATTATAAAGATAAATTTGACAAACAGAACCACAGAATTGCATTAAATTGGGCTCAGTGGTGGAATCAACTAACACAAGAATCCATCCTTCTTCCCAGGATAAATCCAGAAGGCAAGTATGAGAGAGACTGAAATCTGAACATATTGAATGAATATTCAGTTAGGTCTTAGTATATTTTGGTGGTATATCTTCCTTGTAGAATTCCTTTGGGGGAAAATATTCAGTTGCTTTAAAATGCAAGTCGTACCCTGGCTGGTGTGGCTCAGTTGGTTGGAGCATCGTCCCATAGCAAAAGGATTGTGGGTTCAATCCCTGGTCCGGGCACATGCAGGAAACAACCCACTTATGTTTCTCTCTCTCCCCTACTCTGTCTCTAAAAAGCAATTAAAAAATATCCTTATGTGGAGATTTTAAAAACTGCAAGTCATTAACACCTTTTATCTCAAGGTTATTGTAAGGGACTTGTAATGTAATAGTGAAAAAAAAAGTCGTATGGTTCAGTAAATTGAGATTTCAAGGCTGAGTTCTTTTTTTTTTTTTAATATTTTATTTAATTATTTTTAGAGAGAGGATGGGAGACTAAGAGGGAGAGAAACATCATTGTATGGTTGCCTCTCACGTGGCCCCCACTGGGGACCTGGCCCACAATCCAGGCATATGCCCTGACTGGGAATCGAACTGGCAACACTTTGGTTCGCAGTCCATGCTCAATCCACTGAGCTATACCAGCCAGGGCTACAAGGCTGAGTTCTGTTTTCTGCCTCAAAGTGACATTCTTTATTTGTCCAAATTATCTTTGAGTTTCTTCTGTAAACTGAAGATCTGTATCACACTGGGCTCTGGGGAATAATTAACAGTGGTAATTCATAGGATGTCAAATTCATGTTTATTATTATAGCCAAAGTTTTTATTTATATTAAGAAAAAGAAAATGGAAAAAGAAGGCTGATAAGTGAAACACACGGTTAGTTCCCGAGTTTCATTTAACCTCTGTATTAATAAGAAGCAACATTTAACTCTTCCTCTAGCTAAATATTAATTATAAAATGAAGAGCAACATAAAAGAGGAAAATAGTAATGGAAACAGAGGGCCTGAATAATTTATATATGTAAATATTTGTCCATATATTCATATTTACTCAGTTGATTAGTGTTGAGTTTTCTGTCAGTAATCATAATTCATTGCTATTTTAAAATGTATTTTGTTCTTAATATAGAATACAGATCATATTCTCCTGAAGCCCTCTGGAGATACCTCACAGCTCGCCATGACTGGTTAAGCATTATCTCTTGGATTGGAGAATTTCAGACGCAGAAAAATTGTTCTTCACTTCAGCAGAACAAATGGCCTCCTCTGACTGTTGATGTCATTGATCAGAATACTTGCTGCAACAACAACATGAGGAATAAAATTATGGATGAGCTGGCCAGGTACTATAACTGCAATAAAGAAAATTCTGTAATTTTTCCTTTGAAATGCCACAAATACAGTGGAATGTTGTTTCATAGTATTTTAAAATTGAGGTTTTAAAATCTTATGCATTTAGCATTATGTGGTAGTGAATAGGCTCTCAAATTCCAGATGAAGGTATGTGCTTTGGTGTAGAAATAGTAAGCTATTGGATGGGCTACAAGGACCAAGTAGTGAGAGCTACAATGAGGATAGCTTAGTGTCCTGTTATGTCTCCTGCTCTCCTCACTGCACCCATATCCTATATATGGTCTTGAACTAAAGAGGACTATTCAGTTAAGAAATTAGTGAGGGGAAGGAGATCCTGAAGTGTTAAGGGAAGACTTTAAACTTTAATTTCTAAAAATAATTCTCTTAGATCAAACCATGTAAACTTGCCATTTGTGTGGGTCTAAAATGGATGAATATCAGCAATTTGATATCGTTCAACCTACTCTATCTTCCTATGCTATCAAAATAAAATAAGAAGACTTAACATATATGTTAATTTTTAAGTTTCTTAAACTTATTTCCTATGTATATTATTGGGAAAGAATAGCTGTACTGTTTACCCAACTTAAAGATATGGAGAGTGATAACCAGAGAAGTTAAGAACTTTTCCCAATCCAGTACTTAAAGGCTTTAATTATTTTAACCCTTAACTTTCTATTCACTCTTCTTTCCATTGCATTAAATACTCTTCTTGTTTACTAAAAGTGAAATTTCACATAACTTGTATGCTTATTAAATATTTTGCTTAACATTTGATCATTTAAAAAGCTAATATATGTATAATTTATCATGAATTATGACAGTAGTGAACTAATGAGAAACTTCCAGCCAAGATGGAGGCATAGGTAGATATAGTGTGCCTCCTTGCACAACCAAAAGAAAGACAACCAATTTAAAAACAAAAAACCAACCAGAACTGCCAGAAAATCAAACTGTATGGAAGTCAGACAACTAAGGAGTTAGAGAAACATTCATCCAGACTGGTAGGAGGGGCACAGGCGGGTAGCTGGGGTGGAGAGGACACATGGCAAGGTGGCGGCTGGAGGGCCCAGGCAGTCCCACATTTGCACATGGATAAACCAGGAGGAAAAACTGGGGAGAGAGACAGACTGCACAACCAAGGGTTCCAGAGTAGAGAAATAAAGCCTCAAAACCTCTGACTGAAAAAAACCTGTGGGAGGTGCAGTGGTGGGAGAAACTCCTAGTCTCACAGGAGAACTCGTTGGAGAGATTCACAAGGTCCTAGAATGTACACAAACCCACCCACCCTGAATCAGCACCAGAAGGGCTCAATTTGCTTTTGGGTAGCAGAGGAAGTGGCTGAACACCTAAAGAGAGCCAAATAAGCAGCATTGTTTCCTTTTGGACCCCTTACCCACATACAGTATCACAAAGCAATGTAGGTTGCCCCACCCTAGCAAATACCTAAGGCTCTGCCCCTTACTATGTAACAGGCTTGTGGAGACCAAAAAAAGTGGCTCAAATGAAAGAACAGATCAAAGCTCCAGAAAACAAACAACTAAGCAATGGAGCGATAGCCAACCTATCAGATGCAGAGTTCAAAACACTGGTAATCAGGATGCTCACAGAAATGCTTGAGTATGGTCACAAAATAGAGGAAGAAGTGCAGGCTATGCAAAGTGAAATAAAGGAAAATGTACAGGGAACCAAAAGTGACAGGAAGTAAACCAGGACTCAGATCAGTGATTTGGAGCAGAAGGAAGAAATAAACATTCAATGAGAACAGAATGAAGAAACAAGAATTCTCAAAAATGAGAGGCTTAGAAACATGTGGGACAACTTTAAACATTCTAACATCCAAATCGTAAGGGTGCCAGAGGAGAAGAGGAAGAGCAAGAAATTGAAAACTTATTTGAACAAATAATGAAGAACTTCCCCAAAGGAAAGTTCTGCTATTCTGGCAAAGGAAATAGATTTTCAGAAAGTCCAGGAAGCTCAGAGAGTCCCAAAGAACTTGGACCCAAGGAAGCACACACCAATGCAGATCATAATTACGTTACTCAAGATTAAAGATGAGGAGAGAATCTTAAAAGCAGCAAGAGAAAAGGAGACAGTTACCTGCAAAGGAATTCCCATAAGACTTTCAGCTGATTTCTCAAAAGAGACCTTGCAGGCAAGAAGTGTCTGGCAAAAAGTATTCCAAGTCATGAAAGGCAAGGACGTACATCCAAGATTACTCTATCTAGCAAAGCTATCATTTAGAATGGAAGGGCAGATAAAGTGCTTCCCAGATAAGGTCAAGTTAAAGGAGTTCATCATCACCAAGCCTTTATTATATGAAATGATAAAGGGACTTATCTAAGAAAAAGAAGATCAAAACTATGAACAGTAAAATGACAACAAACTCACAACTATCAACAACCGAACCTAAAAAAACGAAAACAAACTAAACAAACAACTAGAACAGGAACAGAATCACAGAAATGGAGATCACATGGAAGGTTATCAGTGGGGAGGGGGGGAGAAGGAATGGGAGAAAAGGTATGGGAATAAGTAGCATAAATGATAGGTAGAAAATAGGGACAGGTTATGACTAGTATAAGAAATGTAGAAGCCAAAGAACTTATATGTACAACCCATGGATATGAACTAAGTGGGAGGAATGGTGGTGAGAGTGGGGGGTACAGGACCAAGGGAATAAAGGGGGGGGGAATGGGACAACCATAATAGCATAATCAATAAAATACATTTTTAAAAAATGAACTAATAAGATCTACTACATTAATAGATCAAAGGGAAAGATACAATCCTGATAGATACACAAAGCATTTGATAAAACTCAACATCTATTTATAGTGAAAATTGTTAGCAAACTAAGAATAGGTGCAACTCCCTTAACTTTAAAAGGGTGTCTAAAAAAAATCTAGCTACCGTTACACTTAATGGTGAAACATCAAAGCTTTCTCTTAGATTTGGAGTAAAGGCAAGCCTGCTATCAATTCTTCCCAAATTGATCTTTAGATATAGTACAATCTTAATAAAAATCCTAGCATATTTTCTTCTGGATTTTTATAAGCTGGTAATTAATATTAATATGGAAATATAGAGGGTCAAGAATAGCCCTAAAAAAGAAGAACTTCCCCTACCAGATATCAAGACTTTTTCTAAAGCTATAGCAATTAAGACAATGGGAACGTTGGTGCAGGAACAGACAAAGAGACCAGTAGAACAGAATAATGAGCATAGAAACAGACTTATATACACGTGCTCACTTTATATGTGACAAAAGTGACACTACAGAAGAGTGAGAAATAAGTAGTCTTTTTGCCAAATGGGGGTGGCAAGCTGGCTGCCAATCTGGATGATAACTATATGGGGGAGGGAGTTAAATTGGACCCTCTGCCTTGTATCATGCATAAAATCAATTCCAGGAAGATTTTTAAACCTAAATATCAAATTTGAAACTATAAAGCTTTTAGAAATACAGAAGAATATCTTTATGACTGTGGGAGTAGTGTACGTCAGCCAACCTGCAGTCACCGGCATGGACAGAGCAAAGGCATCCCTATCCCACTCTTTTTTCTGACTCTTAGCTCCGGGGGTGGTGGCATCTGCCATAGGGCACACCAAAACAGAAGCCTGAGGGCAGTGGCGTCTTCTGGAGCAACCAGTACAGGCGAGCCTCCAGGGACACAGAGCAGGAGAAGAGTAAAGCTGGGATCGGAAGGGGAGGGTACCAGTGCAGTTAAGCGTTTCACAGAGAGAAAGCAAAAATGGCCAATAAGCATATGAAAAGGTGCTCTTCCTCATTTGTAGTCATGGAAATGTAAATTTATTTTACAAAAAAATCGAACAACTGCAATGACCATCAAAGGTAGAGCAGATAAATAAAATGTATAATCATACAATGTAATACACTATATAACAAAAACTAACAAACTACAGCTATAGGTATCAACATAGATAAATTGCACAATGTTGAGTAGAAAAATTTTCCAAAATGTACCAGAATGTTTTATTTATATATAAAGTTTAAAACAGACAAAGCCAAACCATATATTATTTGGTGTTACATATATGGGTGCTAAAACTATGAATAAAACTAAGGGAATGGTTATCACAAAAGTCAGGGCAGCAAAGGACATGCAGTGGGGAAGGGATCCACCAAGAGCTTCCAGGTATAATGTGCTATAATCTGGGTGATGGTTACGTGGTGTTTCTGTAAACTCCACATAATATATTTTCTGTGCCTTCGGTGTATGTGATGTATTTAACAGTAAATTTATAAAAAGTAATATTTCAATGCAAATTTCTATTGTTTAGAAGTTGGTTTATTTAAATTATTCTGCTTTAGTTTCTTAGTGATTTTGTTTGTATATTTTGGTGAATTTCTCAGTGCTAAAAACATCTAGCATCAAGATGTTGCACACTGGATTGTATGGTTCCAGTCATAAACAAAAAAATGGAGATAGCTTAGTTTAGGTTTTTGAAATATTTAAGATAACTCAAGACTGTTACTACTACCTTTAAATACTAAAATGATTCAGAAACCTTTGTTGGAAGCCAGCAAAATGTGTCTTACAATGTACTGATAGAGTAAGAATTGTCAGTTGTAGTTTGTAAATACTTTTTTTTTTTAATGCAGTAAGTCCTCTTTTAACATTTTTGATAGGTTCTGTGACTAAGTAAAACAACATATAATGAAACCAGTTTTACCAATGGCTGACTGATATGAACAAGAATTAAGTTACTATGTACTGTCTGATGGGAGGAAAAAAAGAAAAAGAAAAAAAAGACAGAAAAAAAGTGGGGAAAGGAAAAAAAGAATTAAGTTACTCTGGTATCGCATCAATATTATAAGTTAAAATGGTATTGAGTGAAAAAAAAAGCATTATTTGAGTGCCTGCTGTCGTTAAGACTTAAACTAATGGAAGTGGTTTGGTGTGCTCTGAGTCTAGCAACTTTCTAAGTTTCCATCTCTTAAACCTGTCCTATAGGAATGGGATTTTTCTTATATCTGAACTGGAAGACTTTGAACTCTTCCTCCTAAGACTGAACCGCATTGGGGGTGTGATGCAAGATGCCCTTCCTGTTCAAAACTACAGATCCAAAGAAGGGTGGGATTTCCATTCTCACTTCATTCTCTATTGTTTGGAGCACAGTCTGCAGTATCTTCTTTATGTCTATCTCGACTGTTACAAGTAAGTACTGAGAATTGATTGTCCTTGAGCAGGTCTTCATGTTTACTCTTTCAATTCTATTTGACAATAGAATGTGACAGTATTCACGTGAGGAATACTGATTTTTTTTCCTTTTTTTTTTTCCCAAATTGATTCCAGAGAGAAGGGCAAGGGAGGAAGGAAGAGAGGGAGAAAAACATCGATGTGAGAGAAAAACATTGATTGTTTTCCTCCTGCATGAGCCCTGACTGGGGACTGAGCCTGCAACCCAGGCTTGTGCTCTGACCAGGAATTGAATCTGTGACCTTCCAGATTGCAGGTTGATGCCCACCCAACTGAGCCACATCAGTCAGGGCAACTGATTTTTGAAGTAGTTTCCACTGCAGCACTTGGTTTACCTTTTGGTTCCATGCTACATTCAACTAAATGATTATCTTGTGTTTTTTGGTGATGTTAAATTTGTAATATCTCTGTTAACCTTTTAAATAGGTAGAGATTAGAATAAAGTGAAAGTTTAAAAACAGGATGAGCCCTGGCTGGTGTGGCTCAGTGAACTGAGTACTGGCCTGCAAACCAAAGGGTTGCCAGTTTGATTGCCAGTCAGGGCACATGCCTGGGTTGTGGACCAGGTCCTCGGTTGGAAGCATGTAAGAGGCAACTGATTGATATTTTTCTCCCTTTCTTTCTCCCTTGCTTCTCCTCTCTCTAAAAGTAAATTTAAAAAATTAAATAAAATTTTTAAAAGAGAAGACGATCCTAAAGGTTAACCTGGAGTTCTTTGATACTTTCATTACTAGGCAAATGCTAAACAGTTTACATTTGGATGGATGAATAGGTGGATGGATGGATGGGTAGGCACCAGTATATACCTAAAGATCCATCTGACAGATTCATGTATGTGGCCAGTGTTTATGCTATTGGGTCAGTAACAACGACAGTAGTATATGAGTGCTTACAATGTTCTTAACCCTTAGGTTTTCTCATCTAATTTTCACAAATTACCTGTGAAGTGGTTATTTCTATTTCCATTCCACAGATGAGCAAACTGAAGCTTTGAGAGAGAGTTAGTGCCTTATGGCTCATAGCAAGTACATGGCGAAGTCTGATATAATTCTACTTACATTTGATTCTAGAGCCCTCTTTCAGTATGCTAATGAGAAGATTTTTCTTTTGGGTAGTAAAGACTAGGATTTCAAACAGAGGGTATATTTCTGGTTCATATCATTGAGGCTTACTTACACACAGAAATGTTTTCCCCAAAGCTATTGGCAAGAGATGATTTAAAAGCCATATTTTCAAAGGACCTATTCTGAGCCTTAGCTGCGCAGTCCTAGCTTCGCTGTAGTTGTGTCAAAGTTTTTGAAAACCTCATTAAGTTTGAAAATGCTATAGAGTTTTGTTGTAAAAATAATAAAATACAAAGTAACTTAACTTAAAGTACGAGTTATGTATTAATCTTATACAGAACTGGTAAAATTATGGTAGTAAATACATTTTAAATATTATCATCTGTATCTAAAATTTTCCTCTATTTCTAGATCATAAGGAATGTGTGAAACGACACAAGTGGGAGTATATTGTGTTATATTTACTTTTAATTCCAAGGTTCTGTTTTTATGCTTGTTATTACCTGAGCAAATACGATTGTAACTGTCTGTCTTATCATGTATGTTAATCAGAGTGTGTTTTTATTTTACATTTTTATACAGGCTGAGTCCTCCAAACTGTCCCTTTCTGGACAAAAAAGAATTACATGAATCTCACCCTTGGTTTGAATTTTTAGTTCAGTGTCGACAAGTTTCCAGTAACTTAACAGGTATGGGTGTATTGTATTAAATACAAAAGTTTCTGTGGATAAACAACTGGTCTGTTGAGTTGCATTTAACTTGTGAACTCTTTTAAATAAATTGTTTGGCTGTAGACAAATATCTGACCATAATCTAGGCTCAAGCTTTCTTTAAGAAGCAGAAGACCAAAAATGTTAGCTTCTTCCCAGCTAAGAAAAGCCAGACTTGGAGCAGACAGAGTATGTGGTCGTTTCCTTTCGCTCTCAGCGTCCTGCTCTGTTCTCTGTGGATAGCGCTCCTCTTACCAGTTTATCATAGCTGAATTTCTGCTCTCTGGCAGATCGACAGCCTTTTCCTGTGAAGAAGTGGTCTGTCTTCCTCTAGTAAGGAACTCCAGATGAAGTGAAAAATGCACAGTATGTGTGGTCTTGTGTCTTCAGTAGCAGAGCTGCTGACAGTGTTGCTCTGGTTACAATCAGATAAAATAGTCCTGTGAGCCCTGAGGGCTTAGCTGGTGTTATTCCAGAGATTCCTGAAAGGGCAAGGAATGTCATCAGCCAATCTTTCACTTTTATATAATGTCCAGTTTCTTAGCAAATTAAGAATATATTCATAATGTGGTTTGTTTTGTTTGTTCTTTTGGTATTGATTATAAAGTAATGTATGTTCATTGCAAAAAAAAAAGAAATTGGAAGCAATCGAGAAGATAACTGTTCATAGATAGAAGCCTAGGTAGATAGAAGATCCATGTGTAATTCTTTTTTCTAAATTTATTTTATTTTTTTCCATCACCATTTATCCCCCTTCCACCCTCTTCCACTTCTACACACTACACCTCCCCCCGACAATCACCAACCCACACTGTTGTCCATGTCCATGAGTCCTTTCTTTTTTCCTTTTTGTTCAGTCCCTCCCCTGCCCCAGCTCCCCACAGAGCTCTCAGCCTGTTCTCTATCTATGAGTCTGTCTTTATCTTGCTTGTTAGTTCAATTTGTTCATTAGATTCCACATATGAGTGAAATCATATGATACTTGTCTTTCTCTGACTGGCTTATTTTACTTAGCATAATGTCTTCCAGGTCCATCCATACTCTTGCAAAGGGTAAAATTTCCCTTTTTTTTCCCCCCACAACTGAGTAGCATTCCATTGTACCATAGCTCTTTTATACACTCATCTACTGGTGGACACTTGAGCTGCTTCCATATCTTGGTGATTGTAAACAATGCTGCATTGAACATAGGAGTGCTAAAATTCTTTCGAATTAGTGTTTTAGGTTTCTTAGGATAAATTCCAAGAAGTGGAATCGCAGGATTAGAAAGCAGATCCATTTTTAATTTTTTGCGGTAACTCCATACTGCTTTCCACAGGGGCTGCACCAATCTGCATTCCCACTAACAGTGCATGATGGTTCCCCTTTCTCCTCTTCCTTGCTAACACTTGTTTGTTGACTTATTGATGATAGCCGTTCTGACAAGTGTGAAGTGATATCTCATTGTGGTTTTAATTCGCATTCCTCTGATGATTAGTGATGTTGACATCTTTTCGTGTGTCTATTGGCCATCTATATATCATCTTTGGAGAAGTATCTATTCAGGTCCTTTGCCCACTTTTAAATAGGATTGTTTGATTTTGGTATTGAGTCTTATAAATCCTTTTTTTTTTTTAAGATTTTATTTATTTACTTTATTAGAGGGAGAGGAAGGGAGGGAGAGAGAGAGGGAGAGAAACAACAATGTGTGAGATACATGGATTGGTTGCTCTCTTGCACACTCCCAAGCAGGGACCTGGTCTGCAATCCGGCATGCACCCTGACTGGGAATCAAACCAGCAACCCTTCGGTTTGCAGGCCGGCACTCAGTCCACTGAGCCACACTAGCTAGAGCAAGTTTTGTAAATTCTTTATAAATTTTGGATATCAAATCAATCAGATGTATTGGCAAATATGTTCTCCCATTCATGGGTTGTCTTTCCATTTTGTTGACGGTTTCCCTTGCTGTGCAAAAACTTGTTAGTTTGATGTAGTCCTGTTTGTTTTTCCTTTTGTTTCTCTTTCCTGAGAAGATATATCAGAAAAAATATCGCTATGAGAGACGTTAGAGATTTTACAGCCTACATTTTCTTTTCTAAAAAAAATAGTTACTTTTTTTTATTTAAAGGGGGAGGGAGGGAGAAAGGGAGAGAAACATTTATGCAAGAAACATCTATCTGTTGCTTCTCTTACTCATCCTGACCGGGGGACCAAACTTGCAACCTAGACATGTGCCCTGGCCAGGAATCCAACCAACCTTTCACTTTGCGGGATGAACACCCAACCAGCTGAGCCACACTAGTTAGGGCTGTCTATGTTTTCATCTAGGATTTTTATGGTTTTGAGTCTAACACTTAAGTCCTTAACCCCATTTTGAATTTATGCTTTTGTGTGGTGAAAGAAGGTGGTCTAGTTTCTTTTTTTTTTTTCATGTATCTGTCTAATTTTCCCAACACCATTTATTTAATAGACTGTCTTTAATCCATTGTATGTTTTTGCCTCCTTTGTCAAATATTAATTGACTAGAAAGGTTAGATTTAGCCCTGGTCAGCCCTGACTAGAAAGGTTGGTTGGAGTGTCTTCCCCCTGCACTGAAAGACTGCAGGTTTGATTCCTGGTCAGTTTGGGTGTGTATGGAAGACAAACAGTCAATGTTTCTGTCTCTCATGGATGACTCTCTCTCCCTGTCCCCCCCATTCATCTCTCTCTAAAAGCATTAAAAAAATGTCCTTGGGTAAAGATTAAAAAAGGTATGGGTTTATTTCTGGGTTCTCTATTCTGTTCCATTGATCTGTGTGTCTGTTTTTATGCCAGTACCATGCTGTTTTGATTACTATGGCCTTACAGTATATTTTTTCTTTTCCTTTTTTTTTTTTTTTTAAGGGAAGGGAGGGAGAAAGAGAGGGAGAGAAACATTAATGTGTGGTTGCCTCTCCCACACCCCTCACTGGGGACCTGGCCCACAACCCAGGCATGTGCCCTAGACTGGGAATCAAACAAGTAACCCCTTTGTTCATAGACCGGCACTCAATCCACTGAGCCACACCAGCCAGGGCCATGCAGTATAGTTTGATAGTAGGTAGTTTGATTCCTCCAACTGTGTTTTTCTTTCTCAAGATTGCCGTTGCTATTCAGGGTGTTTTCTAGTTCCATATAAATTTTTGGAATATTTATTCTAGTTTTGTGAAATACGCTATTGGTATCTTGATAGGAATTAAGATGATGCTGTAGATTGCTTTGGGTAGTATGGACATTTTAATGAAATTAATTCTTCCTATCCATGAGCATGGTATATGCTTCCACTTAGTTTATATTCTTCAATTTCTTTGTTCATTGTCTTACAATTTTCCAAGTACAGGTTTTTTACATTCTTAGTTAAATTTATTCCTAGGTATTTTATTCTTTTTGAAGCAATTGTGAATGGGGTTGTTTTCTTGTTTTCCCTTTCTGATAGTTCATTATTGACATCTGAAAATGCAACTGATTTCTGGATATTTATTTTGTATCTGGCTAATTTACTGAATTCATTTATCAGTTCTAGTAGTTTCTTGGTGGAATGTTTAGGGTTCTCTAAATACAGTATCATGACATCTGTAAATAATGACAGTTTGACTTCTGTCCAATTTGGATGCCTTTGATTTCTTCTTCTTGTCTGATTGCTGTGGCTAGGACTGCCAATACTATTTTGAATAAGAGTAGCAAAAGTGGACACCCCTGTCTGGTTCCTATTTCTGGATCTAGTTTACTAATATTTTGTTAAAGATTTTAGCATCTATGTTAAGCAGGGATATTGGCTTATAATTTTCTTTCTTTATAGTGTCTGTATCTGGTTTTGCAATTAGGATAATGCTGGCCTCGTAAAATGAGCTAGGGAGTCTTCCCTCCTCTTGAATTTTTTGGATTAATTTGAGAACAATAGGTGTTAGGTCTTCTCTAAATGTTTGGTAAAATTCACCTGTCGAGAATCCTGTCCCACAGAATTTGTATAGCTATGACTGAAGTGTGAATAAGTTCACACGGAAACACACAGGACTAGAGAAATCCAGGACCACGCGACCCCTCCCTTATGGTATGGGAGAGGCCCCCCGAGCATAGCTTAGCCCGGCCTTTTATTGTTGTTTCAGGGGACATTCACATCAGAATGGTCTTCATTAACTATTCATAGATTGTAGATTCGAGTTAGGTGGTAGATGGTTCAGGAAGGTACATCAAAAGGAGAGATATGCAAATGGAAAGGCAACAGGCTTGGGCTGAATTCAAAAGGACCTTAAACACTAGCAGGGAAGAACCTAGGCATGCATTAGCATAAGTTCTTTTGATCCAGGGAGAGGGAGGTTTTAGCAAGAGCAAGGTTTTTTTCTAAATCTAAGAAATATGCCAACCTGATTTCCCCACAGGAAATTCCGCCGACACACACGTGGGTCCCACTTGCCATCTTTATGTTCCACGAGAGTCCGTGCTCTCTTTAGATGTGAAACATCAGGGCTACACTTCCCACTGTGGGACGCACGAAATCCCTTTATTTAACTGAAGACATTTAGTCCAGAGCTTTTGTTTTGGGGGAGTTTTATCTATCACTGCTTCATTTTCATGAGTTGTAATCTGTCTATTCAGAGTCTCTGATTCTTACTGATTCAGTTTGGGAGATTGTATGTTCCTACGAATTTATCATTTCACCCAGGTTGTCCAGTTTCTTTATATATGGTTGTTCATAATATTTTCTCATAGTCCTTCATATTTCTTTGGTGTCAGTTGTTACCGTACCTCATTCATTTCTGATTTTATTTATTTGGGTCCTCTCTCTTTTTTTCTTGATGAGTCTGGTGAAAGGTTTGCCAATCTTGTTTATCTTTTCAAAGAACCAGCTATCGATTTCATTGATATTTTGTAATTTTTTGGACTGTTTCATTTATTTTTCTTCTGATCTTTATTATTTCCTTTTTTCTCCTCACTTTGGGCTTTGTTTATTGTTCTTTTTCAAGTTCCTTTAAGTATAAAGTTAGATTATCTTTTTGAGCTTTTTTTCTTGTTTCTTGAGATAGTCCTCTAATGCTATGACTTTCCCTTTTATTATGCTATGAAACATCCCTCCAGGGACATTTTTCCCTGTGTCCCACAGATTTTGGGTGGTTGTGTTCTCATTTTTGTTTGTTTTAAGGTATCTTTTGATTTCTCCCTTGATCTCATTTTTAACCCATTCATTGTTACAATAACCCATGTCATGTTATTGTTAATATGTTATTAATAATTATATCATAACAATAATATAAATATGTTATTTAGCCACCATATCTTTGTGTGATTTTCTGCTTTATTTTTGTGATTAATTTCTAGTTTCATACCATTATGGTCAGAGAAGATGCTTGATATTATTTCAATCTTAAATTTATTGAGATTTGTTTTATGTCATAGCATCTGGTCTATCCTAGAAAACGTTTCATGAGCAGTTGAGAAGAATGTATATTCTGCTGCTTTGTGGTGAAATGCTCTCAAGAAATCAATTAAATCCATTCTGACCTAGCTTGTCATTTAAGGCCTTCGTCTCCTTTTGATTTTCTTTCTGGAAGATCTATCCGTTGATGTCAATGAGGTGTTAAAATCCCCTACTGTACTGTATTACTGTCAGTCTCTCCCTTTGTGTCCAAGATTTGCTTTACATATTTAGGTGCCCCTATGTTGGGTGCATAAATGTTTACGAGGTTATATCCTCTTGTTAGATTGCTCCCTTTATCATTATGTAGTGTCTTTCTTTGTCTCTTGCTATAGCTTTGGTTTCAAAGTCTGTTTTCTCAGATATAAGTAATGCAACTCCAGTTTTTTTTCCCTTTCCATTTGCATGAAATGTCTTTTTCTGTCCCTTTACTTTTACTCTGTGTGCACCTTTCTTTCTGAGGAGGTCTCTTGAAGATAGCA
Organism: Micronycteris hirsuta; assembly: GCA_004026765.1. Taxonomy (NCBI): domain Eukaryota; kingdom Metazoa; phylum Chordata; class Mammalia; order Chiroptera; family Phyllostomidae; genus Micronycteris; species Micronycteris hirsuta. The sequence goes on along the minus strand of PVJI01004509.1, from coordinate 12,408 downwards.
TATATATGGGCCTGGTTTCCTTATCCATTCAGCTACCCTTTGTCTTTTGTTTGGAGCATTTAATGCATTTACATTTAGAGTGATTTTTGGTAGGTATGTATTTATTGCCATTTTATTTTTTAATTGTGTTTTGTTGTTGTTGTTGTTGTCGTTGTTGTTCGCTGCCTTCTTTTTCTTCCTTCTTTCTTCTTCTTCTCCTTCTCCTCCTCCTCCTCGATCACCTTTTGTGTGGGCTGAGTAGTGTCATGGGGATTTCGTCCCTGCCGAAACCCGTGGGTGACCGCAACTCAATGCGTGAAAGAATTTCATACCGAGACACACAGGGAAAGGAGAGTCCGGGGCCACGGAACCAATTCCTCCATCTCGGGAAAAGGCCTCGTGGGTAGCTTAGCCAGGGTTTTTATTAGAGGCTTTAGGACATATTTACATTGGATTGGTTATTCATGGGATTAAGCAGAAGAGGGATAGGTTTACTCATTAGCAGAGCATTAGGATGTAAATTCAGGTCCGGTGGCAGACAGGACCAGGGTAATACATTAAACAGGAGACAGCAAGCCAGAATCTCTTAAGATACATTTTTGCCAAATTCCTATTAGAGAATTCCTATTCCATAGACATGATCCACACTTGCCCACATGGGAATCACGCAGAGCTGCGCTCAAAATGCATAAATTCCGGAACATGCGTGTTTACACGGATGTGGAAAGAACTTCCACAGAGTAGACCCTCCCTCATCTTATACTTGATACTTGATTGCTGTTGGCAGGTCAGTGGGAGGAATTTGCCCAGGCTAGTCAGTTACCAAGGACTGGCTGTGACCACTGACCACCAACCTCCACCCTCTGTGGAGGATAAGTTGTGCAGGGGCAAGGTGTTGGTGCTCCAGTGTGGTCTGTAGCTGTGCACTGGGGTTTCCTGGGTGGTACAGGCCATGGTCGGCCCCCACCTAAGTTTTGCCTGGGGCCACCTTGTCTGAGGTATAAAGCCATCTGAGATGGCTGCTACTTGTGCTGGGCTTGGAGATTCACAGGTGAAGCCAAGGTGTGAATCTAGGCTGGTTGCTGCTAGTGCTGGGCCTAGGGCCATTTAGCATGAGATATGGAGACAGGGGGCTCATTGAGGCTGGCTGTTGCTTGTTTGCGAGGATTTAGGAAGTTGTGCAGCATTAGCCAAGACCAGCCATTCATATGGAAAAGCAGTTTGGGTGGACCTATAAGCTGGGTGGGATGGAATATCTGGGCATCTCCAGGGCAGGACAACAGTGTTAGCCTGGTTGATGGAGACTCAGTTATGAGCCCTGTTGGCTCTGTGGCCCTGTGGGGGGAGGGGGTATTCAAGAAAGGGAAAATGTTCTCTGCCCGCCATTCTGCCTGGGAGAAAGCTGTCCCCTAGTTCTTGCCTTGATGCCAGATACTTCAGATTCTCCCTGTATGGCACTGGTGCCTTTCAAATTGCTACCTTGGTGCTGGAAGAGTCTTGGTTCAGGAAGAGTCTGAATAAGTCTGTGTGTGAGTTCTTTAAGGGGAACTGCTTGGGACTCCAGAAGTTTCTTCACTGACTGAGACCCTGCTGGTTTTGCAGCCAGAAGTTATAGGGACTTATCTTCCTGGAACTGGAACCCTGGGCTGGGGTACCTGGTGTGGGGCTGAGACTCCTCACTCCTGAGATATCCCTACCAAACTTTTTATCTACCACATGTGGATATGGGACCAGCCCACTCCACGTCCATGTCCATTCTACCAGTCTGGCAGATGTGGTTTCTTTAATTCTGTAGTTGTCAGACTTCCTTTCAATTTGATTTCTGATGGTTCTGAGTAATGGCTGTTCTATATTTTAGTTGTGATTTTGATGTGGTTGAGCAAGGAGAAGTGCTGTGTTTACCTATGCTGCCATCTTGACTGGAAGTCCCCACCTTTTCAATTTGATGATGGTTTCTTTAGCCATGCAGACACTTTTTAATGTGATGTAGTCCCATTTGTTTATTTTTTTTCCTTTATTTTCCTTGCCCTAGGAGATATATTGGCAAAAATTTTGCTACGTGGGATTTCTGAAATTTTACTGCCTATGTTTTCTGTGAGGACTAATATGGTATCATGACTTGTATTTAAGTCTTTCATCCATTTTGAGTTTATTGTGGTATATGATGTAAGTTGATAGTATAGTTTTATTTTTTGTATGTACTAATCCAGTTCTCCCAACACCATTTATTGAAGAGGCTATTTTTACTCCATTGTATGCTCGTGCCCCCTTTGTAAAATATTAATTGACCTTAGAGACATGAGTTTATTTCTGGGCTCTTTATTCTATTCCATTGATCTATGTACCTGTTCTAATACCAGCATCAGCTCTGCTGTTTACAGTGGACTTGTAGTATAGTTTGATATCAGGTATTGTGATCCCTCCAACTTTATTCTTATTTTTCAATTTGCTGAGGCTATTAGGAGTCTTTTTTGGTTCCCTATCAATTTTTGGAGTATTTATTCTAGATTAGTAAAATATGCCATTGGTGTTTTAATAGGGATTGCATTGACTCTATAGATTGCTTTGATAGTATGCACATTTTAATGATGTTAATTCTTCAGATCTATGAACAAGTATGTGCTTCCATTTATTTGTATCTTTTTCAGTTTCTTTTCAGTGTTCTATAGTTTTTTGAGTACAGGTCTTTTACCTCCTTGGTTAAGTTTATTCCTAGGTACTTTATTGAGATTTTTTTCCAAGGTTTTGTTTCTGATAGTTCATTGTTGTTGTACAAAAATGCCACTGATTTCTGAATATTGACTTTGTATCCTGCTACTTTGCCAAATTCACTTGTTACATTGAATAATTTTTTGGTGGAGACTAGGATTTTCTAAGTACAGTATCACATTGTCTGCAAATATTGACAGTTTTACTACCTGTGTCACAATTTGGATGCTTTTTATTTCCTCTTTTTGTCTAATCACTGTGGCTAGAACTTCCAGTACTATGTTGAATAAGAGTGGTGAAAAGTTTTTAATTTTTGCCCATTGATATGATGTTGGCAGTAGGTTCTCATATATGGTCTTTATATGTTGAGGTGTGCTCCATCTATTCCCACTTTGCTCAGAGTTTTTATTCTAAGTTGGTGCTGGGTTTTCTCAAATGCTTTTTCTGCATCTATTGATATGATCATGTGGTTTTTGTCCTTCATTTTGTTTATGAGGTATATTACGTTTATTGATTTGCAAATATTGTACCTTCCTTGGATCCCTGGGATGAATCCCACTTGATCATGGTGTATGATCTTTTTAATGTGTTGCCGGGTCCAGATTGCCAATATTTTGTTGAGGATTTTAACATCTATGTTCATCAGAGATATTGGCCCATAACTTTCGTTTTTGTTGTGTCTCTACCTGGTTTTTTAATTAGGGTAACACTGTCCTCATAAAAAGATTTTGGGAGTTTTCCCTCTTCTTGAATTGTTTGGAATAGTGTGAGAAGAATAGGAGTTCTTTTAATGTTTGGTAAAATTAGCCTGTGACACCATCAGGTCAGGGTGTTTGTGTGTCAGGAGTTTTTTGATTATTGCTTTAATTTTGCTAGTTGTTATCGGTCTATTCAGGCATTCTGCTTCTTCTTGATTCGGTTTTGGAAGATTCTGTGTTTCTGGAAATTTATCCATTTAGCCCATGTTGTCCAGTTTCTTGACATGTAATTGTTCATAGAATTTCTTACAATTCTTTGTATATCTGTGGTATTGGTTGTGCTTTCTCCTTTTTCTTTTCTGATTTTATTTATTTGGGTGGTCTTTTTTTCTTGATGAGTCTTGTTAAAGGTTTGTCAATTTTGTTTAACTTTTCAAAGAACCAGCTCCTGGATTCACTGATCCTTTGAATTGTTTTTTTAGTCTCTATGTCATTTAATTCTGCTCTGATCTGGATTATTTCCTTCCTTCTACTCACTGTGAGCTTTGTTTGTTGTAGTCCCTGTAGTTATTTTAGATGTAGGGTTAGGGTGTTTATTTGAGATTTTTCTATCTTCTTTAGGTAGGCCTGTATTCTATGAATTTCTCTCTCAGGACTGCCTTTTCTGTGTCCTGTAGGTTTAGGTTGTTGTGTATTCATTTTCATTTGTTTCCATCTACTTTTTGATTTCTTCCTTGATCTCATTGTTAACCCATTCATTATTTAAGAACATGTTATTCAGTCTCCATATATTTGAATGTTTTTGAGGGTTTTTTAAAAAGATTTTATTTATTTACTTTTAGAGAGAGGGGAAAGAAGGGAAAAAGGGAGGGAGAGAAATATCAGTGTGTGGTTGCCTCTTATGCACCCCTACTGGGGACCTGGCCCGCAACCTAGGCATGTGCCTTGACTGGGAATTGAACTGGTGACCCATTGGTTCTCAGGCCGGCACTCAATCCACTGAGCCACACCAGCCAGGGCTGTTTTTGAGTTTTTTCTTTTAGGTTGCTTTCTAGTTTCCAGCTGTTGTTATCCAAGAAGATGCTTGATATTATTTCAATGTTCTTGATTTTGTTGAGGCTTGCTTTGTTTCCTACCATGTGGTCTGTCTTTGAAAATGATCCATGTGCATTTGAAAAAAATGCATATTTTGACTGTTTGGTGTGAAATGGTCTGTGAATATCAGTTAAGTTCATTTGATCTAGGGTGTCATTCGATGCCACAATATCCTTGCTAATTTTTTGTTTGAATGATCTATCCATTGTTGACAATTGGGGTGTTAAAATTCCCTATGATGACTATATTTCTGCCGATGTCCTTCTTGAAAGTGCTGCAAGGTTTTTCTTATGTATTTAGATGCACCTGTGTTGAGTGCATATATGTTTTTTTTTTGTGTGTGTGTGTGTGTGTGTTTTTTTAAAGATTTTATTTATTTTTAGAGAGAGGGGAAGGGAGGAAGACAGAGAGGGAGAGAAACAGCAATGTGTGGTTGCCTCTCACATGGCCCCCACCAGAGACCTGGCCCGCAACCCAGGCATGTGCCCTGACTGGGAATCAAACTGGCGACCCTTTGGTTCCCAGCCCGCGCTCAATCCACTGAGCTATACCAGCCAGGGCGAGTGCATATATGTTTACAAGGGTTATATCTGCTTGTTGCACAACTCCCTTAAGTATTATGTAGGACCTTCTTTGTCTCTTGTTATGGCCTTTGTTTTGAAGTCTATTTTGTCTGATATAAGTATTGGTACCCCAGCTTTTCATGTCCATTTGCATTTTCCACCCCTTCACTTCAGCCTGTGTAGATCTTTTGTTCTCAGCTGGGTCTCTTGTAGACAGGGTATATGTGTGTCATGTTTTCTTATCCAGTCAGCTACTCTATGTCTATTGATTGGAGCATTTAATCCATTTATATTTAGTGTTATTATTGATATGTATTTTTTCATTGCTGTTTTTCCACTTGTTCCTCTCTCTTTTTCTTCATCTTTTTAAACAATTTTATTATTTTTTATTTTTTTTAAATATTTATTTTTAGAGAGAAGAAGGGAAGGAGAAAGAGAGAAACATCAGTGTGTGGTTGCCTCTCATGCACCCCCTACTGGGAACCTGGCCTACAACTCAGGAATGTGCCCTGACTGGGAATCAAACTGGCAACCCCTTGGTTCGCAGACCAGTGCTCAATCCATTGAGCCACAACAGCCCGGGCAATTTTATTTATATTTAGAGAAAGAGGAGTGAGAAAGAGAGGGAGAGAAACACTGATGTGAGAGAAACATCAATTGGCTGCCCCTCACACACATCCTGTCCATGGGCCAAACCTGCAACCCAGGCATGTGTCCTGACCAGGAATTGAACCATTGATCTTTTGCTCTGCAGGATAATACCTAACCAATTGAGCCACACCAATCAGGGATTTTTTCTCATCTTCTTAAAGCAGTCCCTTTAGCATGTCTTGCAATGCTGGTTTGGTGGAGATGTACTCTTTTAGCTTTCTATGGGGTTTTTTTTGGTCTCAGAACCTCCTTATTTTGCCTTTCCTTTTTTGTGAAAGCCTTGCTGGGTAGAGTAGTCTTGGTTGCAGGTTTTTGCTTTTTATTAGTTAGAATGTTTTGTGCCATTCTCTTATGGCTTGTACTGTTTATGTTGAGAAATTAGCTGGTAGCCTTATTGGAGCTCCTTGGTATGTTTCTACCTTGCTGGGTTGAAGATTCTCTCTGTGTCTTTAAATTTTGTCATTTTAATTACGATGTGTTTTGTAGTGGGCCTCTTTGGGTTCATCTTGATTGGGGCCCTCTGTGCTTCCTGAACTTGTTTCCTCATAAGTTAGGGAAGATTTTGTCATTATTTTTTCAAACAGGTTTTCTGTCACTTGCTCCTTTTCTTCTCCTCTTTGAATCCCTAAGATGTGAATATTGTTATGTTTATGTTGTCGTGCAGCTCTCTTAAACTATCTTCATTCTTTTTGAGTCTTTTTTGTTTGTTGCTCTGACTGGGTATTTTTTCTCTCTTGTCTTCGAACTCACTGATTCAATCCTCTGATTCATCTAGCCTGCCTTCAATTCCTTCTAGTGTATTCTTCATTTCAGATATTGTATTCTTCATTCTATTCCCGGTTCTTATTCATAGTTTCTATGTCCTTTTTCATGCTGATGTAGTTCCCACTAAGTTCCTTGTAGTTCTTCCTGAGTTCCTTTAACACCCTTAAAACCATTACTTTGAATTCTGTGTCTGATAAATTGCTTGCCTCAGTTTCATTTTGCACTCTTTCTGAGGATTCTTCCTTTCCTTTCGATTGAGTGTTGTTTCTTTGCCTCCCCATTTAGGTGATTTTTTTTTGTCGTTTTTTCTGTGTTTTAGATCAGTCTGCTTTGACTCCTTGTGTTGTGGGATGGCCTTCTGTGGTAGGAGTCCTGTGTGTCTCAGTGGTGCAGTCTCCTTGAACTCCTGAGCTGGATACTCTCGGGGTGACCTGTATGCAATTTATGTGACCTCTCTTGTTGTATTTGAGTTTTGGTTATTGTTGACTCCTTCATTGGTGGGTTTTCCCTCTGGCTGGCTGACTCTGGCTGAGAGTCACAACCCCCACCACATCTTTTATGCTATTGTACAGGAGCTGCTGGAACAAAACAAAACAACCCAGCAAACAGCACCCACACCAGCAAAAATACCCCTAACCACTACCACAATATCAACAACAAATGAGCTAAGATTAATAAAGGTGGAAGGATAGTAAGAATATTGTACAAAAGGCAAAAAGAATATCAGGTGACTAACACAAAGAAAAATGATTTTGAGAGGGCAGGAGGAGAAGAAATAGTAAGAGTAGTAAATAGAAACAAGGCAAAGAAAAGGAGAAAATAAAATTTACGATGTTAATAAAATAGGAAGGGAACAGGACAAACTGGAGTAAGAGAAGGGAAGAGTACAATATGAGGCTTGGAGGAAAAAAATAGTGGAAAAATAGGAGCTAACTTGAAGAAAAACAACCACTGCAGCAATATCCATGACAAAGGAGCAAAGACTAATAAAGGTGGAAAGAGAATAATAATATTATAAGAAAGAAATAGAAAAGAAAAACAATATTGTGAGATGTCTAAACAAAAGAAAACTTTTGTTTAATTCGAGGGGATAGAGGGAGGAGAAATAATAAGATTAAGAGTTAGAAACCAGGGTAAGAAAGGGAGAAAATAAAATTTAAAACAAAAATAAAACAGGGCAGGGGGTAGGCAAAATGGAATAGGACAGGAAAATAGTAAAATATGAGATTTAAAATTTTTTTATGTTAATATGGATTTATTTTAACAATGGAACAACTATGGATAAAATTAAAAGCAACAACAACCCCAATATTAATGACAACCAAGCAAATACTAATAAAGGTGGAACAACAATAAGGATATTATAGGAAAGAGAAAAAGAATGTGAGATGACTAATGGAAAGAAAGATGATTTTGAGAGTATGGAGGGAGGAGAAAGAGTGAGGAATAGAAACAAGATGTAGAAAGGGAAAAAATAAAATTTAAAACAAAAATAAGAGAAGAATGAAGGCAAAATGGAGTAAGAGAAGGGAAGAATAAAATATGAGATTGGAATTAATGAAAAAAAATAAAAATGATATAAAAAGTAAAATAAAAATAGTGAAATAATAGGAACAGAATCATAGACAAAGAAACAATATTAAAAAGGTGTACAGGAGAAAAAATAGCACCAATAATGAAAAAAGAGCGAGGTGGAATTCATTTCAGCAGAATCTAGTGGTTGTTGGGCTACTATCTTCTCCTTTAGGGTCCATCCCTGATATCAGGTGGTGTCTCTGTCTAGCTTTAGACAGCCTGTTTGAGGCAACAAATGATTCACAGTCTGTGGCTGTCTCCTTGTTCAGTTGGCCCTCACTGTTCTGCCTGCTGGCTTTTTATCAGCACATGGCCCAGGAGTGGTTCATTTAACATATGACAGCACTGCATGTACCACCTCCGCCTGCCTCCAGAGGGAGCCTCTGGTGCGAGCAGGAGGGCGGAAACTGGGATCTCCACACCCTCCCACCTCCCTGCGCCAGGCTTCCACGCCAGGAGGCGCTGTTCAGCCTTCAGAGAGGATGGTGGGTGTGTTCCTCCCACTTGCAACACACGTCTTTGTTTTTCCCGTATTATTTCCTGTAATGTATAGTTTCTGATGAATTAGCTGTCTGTTTCACGTGAGGAATCAATCTGTGTAAAAGGGTCAGTTCTTTCCTACTTGGCACTGATGGTAGCTCTGTGTGAGAGCCAAGGCTGGGTGGGGCCATGAGTACCTCTTGCTGTGCCAATATCTAATCTCTCTACTCTGCTGTTTTCAGTGGAATAGGGCCCAAGGAGGAGCCAGCATTTGATATAAGTTCATAAAGGGCTCCTTGGGAGATTCTCTTTCTTTCCCCTGTGGATATGCCCCTGGCCCAGGATTCTTGAGCCTGGTTCTGCAGAGTTTTCAGTCCTGTAGGTGGGGGATGGGCACACATTCCCTTCCCAGGGGTTGGTGCCCTGTGGTTTGAGTGGCCCTGCCTGCCTGCAAAGAATCTCAGGGACTCAGCTCTAGCCTATCCAGTTCCTAGCTCACTGCTCTCGCAGGAGGCTCAGACCCAAACCCTCTGTTCTGCACACAGCCCCCTTCTCATGCTGGGTGGGGCCCCACAATCCCTTCACCATGCAGCCTTCTACTCTTCCTGGCCATCTGGGTTTAATGGCATGAACCTCACTTTTAATCTGGGCTCTTTTCTGGCAGGGCAGCTGTGCCCATGTGTGCAGTTTCCTTGCTCAGCCATACTTCCACTCCCCTTTTTAAAAAGTCCCTACATGGCACCCACAGTGCCTGAGCCACTGCCCAGCTCTCCATGCACTCCACTTCCCCAAAAGGTGAAAAGTCTTTTTCTTGGTGAGGGCTGGCTGCACTTGCCCATGCCTCCAGCAGTTCTAGAAGCTAAAATTTCTCTCTTGGACTCTTCCTGGTTGGAGAGAGTGCTGCACCTGTGGACATGATGCTTGCTGCATTTGTGCAGCCTCAGTCTCCCAGACTCCATATATCCTCCCAAGTCTCTCCTGATTAGTGTTAGGGCTTCCCTGTGCAGGACCAGGACCCCACCCCTCTGCTAGCGGCAGGAGCTACTAAGCTGTGTTTTCTCACTTCTGTTCTCTCCCTTGTTGCCAGCACCTTGTACAGGATATTTCCTCTTCAACTTATAAAATCTCTTACTGGGTGGTGCAAAACTTCTGTATTCCTTTGCTTCAAAAATTCATATTAGCTAAGATTCCACTGGTTGTTCAGGTCACTTGTTGGAAGATCAGCTTTCAGATGGGTTTTCAATCCATGCTGGGGGCACAAGCAAGTGGGCTCATCTTCTACCCACTTGGCCGCCATCTTCACTACCTGTTTTTATTCTCTCCTTCAATTTTAAATGATAGCCTTGCTGGGTAAAGTAGCCTTCATTGTAGTTCCTTGCTTTTAATTACTGTGACTATTCCATGCCAATCCCTACTGGCCTGCAAAGTTCAGGTTCAGAAATCAGCTGAAAGTCTTATGGGAGCTTCCTTGTAGGTAACTGTCTTTGTCTTGAGGTTTTTAAGATTCTCTCTTTGTTTTTTACCTTTGACATTTTAAGTATGATGTGTCTTGGTGTGGGTCTCTTTGAGTCCATCTTGTTTGGGACTCTGCAATTCCTGGACTTGTGTGTCTTTTTCCTTCACCAGGTTAGGGAAGTTTTAGGTCATTACTTCTTCAAATAGGTTCTCAATCCCTTGCTCTCTTTCTCCTCCTTCTGGTACCCCTATGATGTGGATGTTGTTATGTTTCATGTGGTCCCAAAGGTCCCTTAAACTATCCTCATTTTTTAAAATCTTTTTTATTTTTTGCCGCTCTAATTGTTCTTCTTTTACCTTGTCTTCCAAATTGCTGATTCAATCCTCTGCTTGATCTAAGCTACAGTTTATTCCTTCCAGTATCTTCTTTATTTCAGATACTGCATTTGTCATTTCTGATTGGCCCTTTTTTATGGTTTGTGTCCTTTTTCATGCAGTTGAGCTGCCTTATAATCATTACTTTGAACTGTGTCTTATAAATTGCTTGCCTCTATTTCATGTAGCTCTTTTTCTGGAAAATTCTCTTGTTTTTTTTTTTAAATTTGGGGCCTGTTTCTTTGTCTCCTCATTTTGGCTGTCTCTTTGTGTTTGTTTCTATGTATTAGGTAGATCTGCTATGACTGCCAGTCTTGGTAGGGCGGCCTTATGTGGTAGGTGTCCTGTGGGACCCAGCGGCACAGTCTTCCTGATCACCTGAGCAAGGTGCTCTAAGAATGTCCCTTTTGCGCATTATGTGGACCCTCCTGTTATAATTGATTCTTGATTGCTGTTGGCCTATTCGTGCATGGGATCGACCCTCAGGCTGGCTGACTGTGAGGCTCAACCCCCAACACAGTGTTCAAGCTGCTCTGCAAATGCTGATCACAAGAAGCAGAATTCACCTCAGCAGAGTTTGGTGCCTGCTGAGATCTCCCTATAGATATGCTGCTTGTGAAGGTTACTGGATTCTGTTGTATTGTTACCTGAGGCTCACTACTAAGTGTGTTGGTTCTGGGCCTCTTTGGAGCAATTCTGGTGCTGGACACTGCCTGTGACTGGTCCTGGGCAACCTGTTTGGAGATGCCACTGATCCACAGCTTGTGGCTCCCTATGCTGGGCCTTGATGTGTGCAGAAGAGACCAAGTTGCGCACCAAGGCTGGCTTTTACCAGCATGGGCCTGGGGGCAGAACAGCAAGCGTCTCAGAGCACCAGAGATCCACCTCTGCCTGCAGCCTGCCTTTGGAGCCTCTGAACAAGCCTCTGGCTGTACTCCTCATCAGGGTTTAAGCTCACAGGGTGTGGTCGGAGGGATTCCGGTGGGTGGGCTGTTGCTTCCCCCAAGGCTGATGCCTCATGGAAAGGAGTGCTTTGCCCAAGAAGGGTGGCTTCTGCAGTATGGGGAATGTCTGAGCGCAAGGATCCTGGCAGCTGACCAACCCCAGACTCCTCACACAGCTCTAGTCTACAAATCCCTCTCTCCACCAGAACCCAAAGTGAGTGGCTGTGAACAAAATTTTGTGTGTTGGCCCTAATTTAAAAAGGTGGCTGCGACTCTAGCTTTCTCTCCCTGGTGGACAGAAACCCCACTGCTTTTCACAACCAGATATTATGTGGGCATGTTTCTTCGTTCTGGTGCTGTAGGGTAGGAACCTGGCTTGGGGTTTAGACCCAACACTTCTCAGGGGGAATACCCTCTCCCCACAGCTGAGATATCCCTCCATGGGAGCCTGGCCAGCCTCTCACACCTCCGAACTTCCTACCAGTCTCGATGTGGCTTCTTCTGTAACTCCTTGTTATAAGGCTTCTCTCCAGCTAGTCTTTAGTTGGTTATTCAGGATGATTTTTCAATAATTTAGTTGTAATTCCAGTTTGGTCCTGGGAGGAGGTCAGTGTAGCTTCCACCTTATCCACCACCATCTTGGATCTCCCCGTAGGTAGCTCTTGATGTAGTTGAATGTATTTTGTTCTAGTTATTTTCCCCATACTTTTTTCAACTTAGTCTATATTGTATTTCATTCATCTAACAAATATTTATTGAGCTCCTACCTTGCAACAGTCTGTAAGTGCTAAGGAAACAACCAGAAACATTTGCGTATTTGTATACTGCTTTTTTCACTTAGTAATTATAAGAATTTTCCTGTGTTCCTAGAGACAATGACCTTTTTATGTTTACATCATATTTATTTTTTTTCTTTTACTATATTTTATTGATTATGCTGTTACAGTTGTCCCACTTCCCCCCTTCTTTCCCCCCACCCCCTTACCCCCCTTTCCCCTCCCTTTAGTTTTGTCCATAGGTCATACACATAAGTCCTTCTGCTCCTGCACTTCCTATACTATTCTAACCTCCCCCTGTCTGTTGTCTACCTCCCATTTATGCTACTTGTTCTGTGCCCCA
>PVJI01004508.1:0-107571 GCA_004026765.1 Micronycteris hirsuta | reverse complement strand
AGTAGGAACATCCATGTTGTCCAGGAAAGACAAGGATATATAATTCGTCTCTTGTTTCCCGAATTCCGGGGCTGTGTTTCTCCCTTTCCTCAGCAAAACCTGTGAACTATGGATTATTGTCTTGGTATCTGGGGATACTTTTTTTTTTTTTTTACAGAGGTGTTCCACCAATAATCAGGCTCAGGAGGCAAGAGCAAGATGTCACATTCATCAGACTAGACATACGCACCTTTTCGAGAAGCATTTTGTCAAGAGGACACCAGTTGCCAATAAGGGCTGTACATCACGGGTGATGCTCTGAGGCTGATAATTCGAATTTATCGGGATACTTTCACTGCAGGAAGCCGTGGCCTGATTCTCTTCCTCACTTTGCTTATAAAGTGGAACTGCGGTTGAAAATGAACATCAAGTTGCTAGCTCTCTGCTCGCTGTAATTGGATTTAATTCATTATCTTTCGTTTCAATAAAATCACAGGAAAACACAGGGATGTAAATGGGTAGACTAATTGCTTATGGAAATTCAGCTGCTGTCTTGGTATAAATTCACCCCTTGCATGAGGAAGACACAGTTGTGGCATTACCAGGGAATTTTGCAACAATAGGTAATTATAGAGAGAAACAGGTGTAATTAGCAAGTCTTTCCACCAAGCAGGCAGCGTTCTTGCTTCAATATTTACCGTAGCAAAAGCAGCCTGTGATAATGACAATTCGCTCAGCCACACGTCCCAGAGCCTCCAACAAATATTATGAAAAGGGGTCATTATCCGCTTGCTCGCAACTGCTTTGCCTTGTGGCTCTCGCGGAAGGCGTCTGCGTGGCTTGCGGGACAGGAATGCGGGCTGAGTCGGCAGCACGGTTTCAACGGGGATGAAAACAAGTAACTAAGGTCCCTCCCTCCCCAGCTGCTGCTGGGCGGCGCGATTAAAGCTGCGTGTTTAGAGATGACATCAGCCAGGAGTCTTGCTCAGAGAAAATGTGTCCTTGCTTCCCCCCTCTTTCTTTACTCGTTCCCCTTCTGTCCAAGGCAACCCCCGGCCCACGGCAAAGCTGCCGATGGCGGCAGGCGTGCCAACTCCACGGCGCTCACTGAGGCTCAGCCTGACACCGAATAAAATCAGCCCAGCCCACCCTGCATCAACACCCGCGGTGGCTCCTTATTACCCCGGGATATGAACTTTGACCCAGCCCCCCAAAATTTAATATTTTTCTCCCAAATATTTAAAAAATCCATTCAGGGACTCGAGAGGAGTCAGGGAGTCTGCGAGCCGTAATTTGACAACTGAATTATTCTGAGGCTAATACGGAAAGCTATTCACAAGCTTATTTGGAGACGTGTCAATCAAGATGTCAGTTGTGCAGGGAAGGTGGACTCGGCTCGGGATTGCAGATAGCTTTCAGGGAACCACGAAATAAAGGGAAGGCAAGCTCTGGTGAATGTGTTACATCTTCATTCTTGCTGAGGACTTTTTTTTTTTCCTCTCGATGCAGAGTATAAACCTAGGACCGCGGTGTCTCAGGGATGTGCCTTTTTCCATACCTGTAAAAACATTTTAACGTTTATTAAAAATGATAACCATAAACAGCAAACATGGTGTTGAAACTCGCCTCTGTTTGTTTCCACGCTCTGATTAAGATTTTAAGCAACGCTTCTAAATCAGAGTGTCAGGCTGTGGTCCCCCACACCACGCTGAGGTTCTGATCTCAGGAAGGCTCAGTTTGCGCCGCCACCGTTCGGAGTTGGCCGTGAGCCGGTCTAGCGATGTTCGATGTTCTTTCGCTCCGTTTGGATGAGAGGGGGGCGATTCAATTAGCCCCGATTGTCCGCGAGATGTGGCCCAAAATAAAAAATGGCTGGGCTCTGGTCGCTTCCTCCTGAGGTATTTCCCAGCTGACAAGTGACAATGTTAATTACCCATTGTTAGGATCTGAGAGACACAAGGATTTTAATTATGTAAATGCGGAGCCATTTCGTGCGTTAGCAGCAAAAAAAAAAATAGAAGCAGAGTGTGTTTTTCTCGGAGGAAAGGTCCCTCGCTGTTTGGAATCTCAGCAAACACCCCGGCCATGCGAATGATGTGTCAGAGAGAATCAATACCATCCACGTGTGAGCAACCCCGGGATGACTTGTTTCTCAAAAAGCAAAGAAGAGGACATTGTCTTTGACATTCTACTTCTCCGGGCATCGTTGGGAGGCCCTGACATCCAGGTCACTTGGCCATGTCTGCGGACATAGAGGGGTCTGCGACCGAGTGCTCTGCGCTCGGCAGAACTAGGCCTCCACCTTCCCTACCCGGGAGGAACAAACTATTACTAAACAGAAATGACATCAGCACCTTCCATAGGTCCCCTCCCAAAATTGGGAACGTTGTCTGCTAACTACTGAAACGCTAGTTAGAAAAATCCTGCAAAAGGGAAAAACAAAATAAAAATTTCTTCAGTGCTGTGGAAAATTCCAGAATCTTCCCATTGTCCAGGAAAAGCCTTTCTTCCAGAATTACTTTCTCCATGGTTGTTTGCCTTCATTTGCTCATCACCCCCTTCCTCCTTAGGAACCTGTCAGATGTTCAAGAGGTACGTGGTGCCTGAGGAGGCACGCAGGTGTTTGTGGGGATGGAGTTGGACTTGACCTCGGGCTGAGATACTCCAGTCCTCCTGGGCTACTCAGTGTATTTCGGAGCCTTGGGAAAACGAAAAGGTTGGGGGCAGGGCGAGATCATATAACTCAGCTGGAAAAGAATATAACATTGTATTATTATAGTACAATGAACAGTGATTGGTGTATTATGAACTGGGATTTAAATTTATTAAATTTTTAAATTGAAACAAGGGACTTGAAATAAAATGTTTTCTTAGAGTATATCGCCTAACCCTTGCCCCCGCCCCACCCCAAACCCTGGGAAGCTGGGTGAAGGGTGATTCAAGTTCATTCTCCTCTGCTGGGTAATATCGGGGTGGGGGGGACAGTTTGAAGAGGTCTGGTATGCCTTGGCCCTCAAAGAGTTTTCAGTCGGGTGCCTTTCTTTCCTGCTTGCTAGTCTGATACAAAATGAGCTCAATATGTCACAGAGGGCCCAGTCCTACCAATGGGGTCATCTTTAAAGCAAAGGACAAGAATGAGGGGAAGAGGAAGCTGGTGGTGGGGGAGGGTAAGGAGGGAAAGAGTCGGGCAGGGGGGAGAAGGGGGGAGTCGTATCCACAGCCTAGAAAACAACCAGCCCAACTTTATCTGCAAGGCAAGCGAGCAGCCTTTGACCTCACCCGTGAGGTCAATGCCAGTCGATGCTCAGCAGAGTTTTGGCAGACTTGAGGACACACTGAACAAAAATCGAAGAATAACTTGTCAGCAAGCTGGCCACAAGACAGCTAATGGAGCCGCGCATGGAGCCCTTGTTACGAGCTGAATTGATTCTCTTCTCACCTGACCACCGTCACAAACCCATCTTCCGGGGAAAGAAACCGAGGCTTAGGAGGGCTGAGCCACTGGGCCCAGGGACACAGCTAGCAAGTGGTGGAGCCCGTGTCCCCTCCCTCTGCCACACTGCCTGCCTCGAGGGCCACTCCCTGTTCCAGGTGCTTGACATTTGGGATGCCCACAGGTCTCTCTTGGGAAGAAGAGCGAGAATGGAAAAGCTCTCTCCAGAGGGGAGGGGAGGGGCGCGGAGGGACAGGGTGAATGGGTGAAAGGATTAAAACGTACAAACTGGTAGTTACAGAACAGTCGCGGGGATGTGAGACAGGCATAGGGAATATAGTCAATGATATTGTAATAACTCTATACGGTGCCAGGCGGGTACTGGAAATATTGAGGGGACCCCTTCATAAAGGATATGATTGTGCAACCACTAGGTTGTACACCTGAAGCTAATGCAAAATAACACTGAATGTCAACGGTAATTGAAAAAATTTGGAAAAATAATAAAAAGAGAAAAAAATCACAACTAAGACGCTATAACAATGTCATTGCCCCCCCATCGTGGAATTGATCGCGTCTTAACGGGGCCCCCCGTTGCTTGCTCATCTCATTTCCTGTGAATTTCCACCCACTCCACTGAGCACCCCTTCCTCATGGACCTGCTCTACCTCAAATGTCAGAGCTTCTCAGGCTCCCCCCCGAGACGCTTCCCACTCCACATCGGAACCCTAGACCAGGGGTTCTCAGCCTCGGCACTGCTGACATTCTGAGCTGGACAAATCTCTGTCAGGGCCCGTCACGTGCACTGTAGGATGTTTAGCAGCCTCTCTGGCCTCCACCCACTAGATGCCAGTAGCACCCGCCCCTGCCCCCTGATTGTGACAACCAAGAGTGTACCCAGACATAGCCAGATGTCTCCCAGGGCACCCAGATTGCCCCTGGTCGAGAACCACTGTTCTAGACGATTATATTCGTTGCCATGGACTTAATTACCAACAGCGCATTCAAATGCTGGCCGTCCCCCGAACCTGTTTGTGCAGCCCGGACCTCTCTCCAAGGCTTGGACTGACTTACTCTCAGTTAAAATCAGACCTTCCACGTCTCTCTCACAAGCACCTCAGACGCGACACATTCAACACTGAACCTCCCAGAACTGGGTCCCGCCGGAGACTCCAGCCCCAATCTCGCACCCACAGCGCATTCACGTCTTTGCTCACTCTGTGCGCACCACGGGGGCTGACCTTCCATCTGCAGCTCCCCTGACTTTTCTTTAAATCTATTGCCAGAAGCCACCCTTGAGTCCCACGAGGTAGGGTGGAGGGTTCCGCTGTATCATTACAAGTCGTTCATTCATTCCCTCACTATGTTAGCTGCCGGAGACCCAATAGTGAGCAAAATCCCAGGTGCTTCCTGTCTTCAGCTCCTCCATCAGGTTCTGGGCTCCCCACAGGGACCCCGTCTTTTACCCCATCTTATAGCCCAGAACCTGGTGTGTAGTACATGCTCCGTAAATACTGGCGTAGCTAACGAAACATGGTACACCTCAGTGCCGCAGGTGTCACACGAAAGCATTCACTGGCGGGAGATGCCCCCATTCAAGCCTCAAGCTGGGGGGCAGGCCTCACCTTCTCCCTCCCTGGCTGTCCCGGGGGGGGATGGGCTGGCTCAGCCATGGAGTAACCAGTTAGGCCTGGCATTTGCTCAGGGATTACTGGGCCCCTTCCTGAAGAGGGCTACCTTGTGTCCAAACCCACCAGGCATGGGAATAGCCCTCCAAATATTTGCTGAAAGTTCCTGACCTTTACCGTCTGTCCCACAGCACCACAGGGCTCGCAAGCTGAGCCCACGCAGGTGACTGGCAGCTCGGGGCTCCTCCCCCTTCTTCCCCCCCAGCCCACTCAGGCTCCTCTTTGGTATTCAGCCCAGGCCTGGCTGGGAGGGCAGGGCCTCTGCTTAATCACTCAATATGAAAGAGAGGGTGCCCGATGCTCTCTGTGTTGATTCTGCTAAGACCATTAATGCCCTCGGTGGCATCACTTTAATTTGTGCTCTTGAAGGCAAACTGCTGTGGTAGGAGCCCCGGCTGGGAGGATATTGCTGATATTAAAGATCGGGATGGATGGGAAGCCAGCGCTGACCTGCAGAGGTGCAGCTGGGGAGGAGAGATGCAGGGTGTGGAGGGAGGGCCTGTGGCTTCGGGAAGTTCAAAATTCCCCCCAAGTCCTCCGCACCAAGATGAGTCACTTAACTAGTCCAAAAAACATTGCATGAGGTTCTGGGCAACGCTGGGGTTCTCCCTGCAGGCAAAGCCAAGGTCACTGCTAACCGAGAGGCAATAACGGGCTGGGCAGAGTCCCAGGGAGACACCCCCTCCTGTCCAGGCTGCAGGTGAAGGAAAAAGAGGGCCCACCCTGCTGGGGAGGGACCCCCGGGAAGAAGACACCAGAACTCTCGAAAGCAGCCCTAGGAGCCACAGCGTGCAGGGGACAGGGTTGCCCAATAAAACCCAGGATGCACAGTTAAGTTCTAATTTCGAGAAACAATGCATCATTTTTAAAACTTGATTGAGATGTCTTTGATGTATAAAAATGGTATATATTTAAGGTGTGCAATATGATGTTTTGATATATGTGTTTTGGAAAGAGCACAATTAAACTAAATAACCTATCTGTCCTCTCCACATAGTTACCATTTGTGCATGTTCAGGAGATTTAAATGAATATCTGTCCTCCAAGCACATGTCAGGCATGCAATCCGGTAGTCGCTGCCAGCACCATGCTGGACGTGAGATCTCCGGAACTCATTTCTCTGGCAAAACTGACACTTTTACCCTTTGGTCCACACCCCTCAGAAAGAGGGATCTATACATACAATGAAATAGTGTTCAGCCTTAAAAAACAAAGGGAAGACCGCTCTTTGCAGCCACATGGGTGAACCTGGAGGACACCGTGCCCGGTGAAACGAGCCAGACTCCAAAGGACAACTGCTGCATGATGCCGCTCACACGCAGCATCTGCAACGGCCGGACTTCGGAGGCAGAGGGCGGCATGGCTGGGTACTCGGCTCGGTGGAGGGTGGGGAGGGGAAATAAGGAGGCATTGGCCAAACGGCATATAGTATTTTTTATTGGGATAAAGTACACATAAAATGTACTGTTGTACGATGGTTAAGTGTGCAATTCACTGACATTCAGTCAACTCACATCGTTGCGCGCCCACCACCACCATCTGGCCTCGGCTTCTCACCCCCCCAAACCCTCACTCGCTCGGCACTCACTCCCCATCAGCCGCCCCCCGCCCAGCCCTGGCCCCACGCACCTGCTCTCCCTCTCTGTGCTCTTGCCCATCCTGGGCCTTTCGCACCCATGGGGCCATACAGCCCCGATGGGGCCTTTTGTATCCGGCTTCTGTTACGTAACATAATATTTTCAGGTTTCATCCTCGCTCTAGCACGCATCGTCCCTTCATTCTTTGTGATGGCCGAGTAGTGTTCCACTGTACGGACAGACCATACCTTGTTTACCCGTCCCTCCTCTGGTGGACATTCGAGTTGTTTCCATCTTGTGGCAATTTCGAACATTTGGGTAAAGTTTTGAGCAGACACCTGTTTTCAGGACTTTCGAGCCTACGCCTATGAGCGGAATTGCAGGGTCTTAGGGGACCCGGTTGAGAAACTGCCAGCAGTTCCCACGGGGGCTGCGCCATGGGACATTCACAGCAGCAATGCGTCGGGCTCAATAGCTCTGTGGGCACAGCTGAGCGGCGGGGGCTCTGGAGGCACACACGGGAAACACGGTGCAGAAGCAAAGGCCACGTGGCTTGCTGCGGTGCTGGCTCTGGGGAGAGAGGGACAAAGAGACGGCAAGGACAAAACGTGGGTTTCCGGGGTGGAGAGCCCTTCGACAGGGTGGACTCCGGTCTCTGCCCCAGTGGTCTCTTTTCAGGTGCCAGGAAGCCCACACTCCTTCCTGCTGCATGAACTTGGTACCATGTAATGGGTGCTGTGCTGTGTCACCAAGAGCCTGCCTTGGGACTGCAGGGCGGGTCCCCTCAGTCACTGGCAGTGCCAGTGGAGAGAACCCTTGGCTGTCAACCCTCCCCAAGAGTGGCCCCGCTGAAAGAGCTTGCATATAGCCCCACACCCTCCCCAGCGTGGTCTGCATTTAGGGACCAGCAGCTGTGCAAGCGTCAAAGCCCAGACTAGTCCCAACTCAGGACAAGTCATCGTGTTCCTGGCATGCGATAGGTCATCAGGACATACTTGTTTAACAAACAAGGTCCCTGGTGGGGGCAAGGGTCAAGGCTCCAACCCAGTGGCAGCTGGCCTAATGAAGACCCAACCTGGACCACTCCACCGAAGCTGGATTCCCTCTTGCTGGGAAGGTCCTTCTTCAAAGGTGGGATTTTCTTGTCAGCAAAGACTGGCAGGCCATTTTTATAAACCTGTGCCTTCGCGCCCCCCACAAACAGTGCAAAGGGATGGCCCTTTCCTTCAGGCCAGGAAGCAAGTATGCCAGGACCCTGGACTGGCCACCGCGTCCCCACCGTGCCCTGCCCTGGGCTTTGTCCCAATGCAGGTGCCCTGTTTTCCTTTCTTCGTACACAGTTTCCAGGGGGCCAGGCCACGGGATCAGCACCTCTCATAATGGGAGGTCAAGCGAAATGAAAACCCGCCTTCCTTGCCCCGTCATCTGAATTCCTACATCGGCTACGACATGGCTAAGGGGGAAATATTGGATTTATTTTTATGAGTTAGTCGTCACCCCAAGGCCCTTAAGAGGAACCGTGCGAAGTGAATCCATTCAGAAGGTCGGAAGGTCATCACTAACTTGTAAAAATAAATCCAATATTTTTCACTCTGTCTTATTAGATTTATATGATGCAGACATCCGGGGGAGGTTTGTTTTTTAAAAAACGCTCATTTTCCAGTGCTATTTAGAGTACTTCTTCCCAGCCTCGATCGAATACCCACTCCATCGGCAGGGTCTCTGCCGACCATCTCGGGCCGGGTGGCAGTTTCTTGATTTTCTAAAACATTTTGTTAAATGAGCAGCTGAGAGTCCCAGCAGCTTCCTTTCCTTGTTTCATCTCTATAGAAACCAGGACCCAGGCTTCAGGGCCTCCAGTCACCATGGAGGGTGGAAGTAACTGAGGTGTATGACAGGTGGTACACCCCGAAATCCACTTGCCATCTTGAAAAGAAGGCAGCAGTGCAGGATCCGATGGACCCGTGGCCCACGCTCAGGAAACAGACTGGGCCACCCACGCACTTGCCTCTCAAGTTCCCGGCTGGTTCTCTCTCCGCCGCGGTCTCTCTGAGAACAACAAGGGCTCATCGGTGGCCCAGGGGTTTGGGGGAAAGTCCACCCTTCCGCTGATATTTGCTCAAGCCCATCCTCTTCTTCTCTCTCCTTCCTCATCAACCACTTTCTCTAGCAAGCGTTTTACATTTGATCATAATTATTTTCTGTTCCTGAATCCTAATTCCCTCCATATTAGTTTGCTAGGGCTACCATAACGAAGGACCACAGACTGCGTGGCCTACACAATAGAAACCTATGTCTTCCCTTTCTGGAGACTGGAAGTCCAAGATCAAGGTGTTAGGAGGCTTGGTTGCTCCTGAGGCCTCCCTCCTGGGCTTGCAGACGGCCACCTTCTTGCTGTGTCTACATACGGTCTTTTTCCCTGTGTGTGTGCATTCGCGGTATCTAAATTTCCTCTTTTTAAGATCGCCAGTCAGAATGGATTAGGACCTACCCCCAAGACCTTGTTTTAACTTAATCACCTCTTCAAAGACCCTACCTCCAAAGGCAGTCACATTCTGGACATTAAGGCTTCAACCTATTGATCTGGGGTGGGGGTGGGATTTAGCCCACTGCACTCTCCCGGGATGGACACTGAGCTTTCTTCCAAGAAGGAGGGTCTGTTTTCAAAAGGCTTTTATGCCCCTCCCGCCACTCCACACATTGCCCTGTGCAAACAGCTCTACAAAGACTGGTGGCCTTAAATTGCCACAGGAAGAGGGCAATGATGCATGAATTATTTTTAAGGGACATCATCGTCACGTAACCACTCTTCTTGTCATTTCATAGCCACATTTCATATTTTGTATGCCTACGCCCTTCTCACAGATCACCTTTCTCGAACTTCAAAGTCACTGTGGACAGAAAAAGAAGTCACGAGATGGACTAGGATTTAACCTGCCAATTGTGAATGGTGGGAAGGTGGATAGATAGCCCCCGTGGCCTGCTGTACGTCAACCTCTTTCTGGAATCTGAAGTCACAGATTATTGTGTGTTCGCAGGAGAAAAGCCACCAGTCTTCGCTCTGAAGTTCCAAGGCCACTTTTCAGCCCGGGGGGGAATACCCGAAGCCAGCCAGATGGCTCCCGTGGAGACGAGCATGTCTCAGCTCCCCTGGAGAGAATGAGCCACGATGTCAGCCTTCGCCGGTCTTGTCTGCCAGCTGCAGCTCTTGCCTCCCATCTCTTCGGAAGGATTCGGCAGAGAAGCCAGAGAACGCGGGTTAGGCTGCGGCTTGAGAAAAGTGGGTTCTGCCGCTCTACCGTATCCATCAACGGGTTTCATGGCGAGCTTCGCTAGCTCTCAGGAACAGGGCTTCGGGGCAGCCACGTAAGCTGCT
The DNA here is from genome assembly GCA_004026765.1 of Micronycteris hirsuta. NCBI lineage: Eukaryota > Metazoa > Chordata > Mammalia > Chiroptera > Phyllostomidae > Micronycteris > Micronycteris hirsuta. The sequence goes on along the minus strand of PVJI01004508.1, from coordinate 97,518 downwards.
CTCCGAACACTGCAATTTGAAGGGCACTGAAGGAACTCCTGTCCCCAGAATATTTGCTGTGCCTGCCATTAAAGCCATCCCCGCTTTGACGTAAGGAAACATTCCTCCAAGTGTCCTCTGTGGAGCACTGGGTTTATATAAATCAGTATCTTGGGCGATGAGGAGGGGCTCTTTAAGGGAAGGGAAAGAGACTGTATTTTCTCGTATGCATTGTCTTCCCAGGTCCTCGCCCGAGGCCTGCCACATAGGATGCCCAATAAATCGGTGTAGAACGATGGTTTCTCTGGCTGGATGAGTTTGGGAAACCCCAGATGAAAGCCAAAATTCAGTCAGTTTTCTTACTCCAGGCCTTCTCAGATCTTTGGTCAACTGGTGGGCCTTAGGAAATCCCTGCAAACATGTTTATTTGGGGCTAATATTCCAAAATGCAGTTAGCCACCAGACTGAGAGTCTTGCTCTGTGGTGGCATGGTGCTATAGATGGAGAACTTCATATTCTAGGAAGAAGGACACAAAAGGGGAAAGGAAGGGGTATCGACCTGATACAAATGGCTTTTGGGGTGACTTGGGAAGCAGGTGTGTAGACAGGAAATCCAGAGTTTGCGGAACCAGGAAGTCTGCAAAGCCCATTCGAGGGAATTGCTGACTGAAGATGCCGTCTCTAGGAGGGATCTGATTCAGCATGTTTTGGTTATTTCAGGGCTTGAGAGAAGAGAGGAGTGCCGGGAGCAAGTCCATGTGCATGGATTTGTCCCCAGGTCCCCAGCAGAATGGCAGATGTCTAGGGCAGGTAAGTCTTCATGGGGATGGGGACCAAGCAGGGAGCGGAGAAGGATGAAGAAGGAAAAGAATCAATAGGACAGAGCCTTGGGGCCTGGCAGATCCACAGAGGTGGGTGGGGGTGGGGCGTGGGGCCCCCCAAAGTCCCTGAAAACAAATGTTACATTATGTCCAAGCCTGACTCTGGCCCCTGATGCCACCAAGTAAACATCACGTCATCATCAAGAAGCTAAGTCCACTCTTCCCATTATGGAAAGAGAGAGACAGAAAGAGAGAGACAGACAGAGACAGAGAGACAGACACACAGACAGAGCAGCTCCCATTTCTCAGAGCTTCAATTTAGCTCTCCTGATGAGCTGCTGGCACGATGCACACCAACAAGTGCAATTTAAAGCTCAGGAAACTCGGCTTCCAATAATTCCCAGCTAGGCCCCCGCGTGCGGGAGAGTAAATAACACCCGCCGCAAACGCTAGGAGCAAAATCGCCAATGAGAGCTCCATGCTTGTGATAACTTTCTCAATTTTCTGCAATCTCCACCGCTTCTCTCCCGACTTGGGAGCCGGTGTCACAAAAAGTAATAAACACATCAATCCAAAAGAAAAAGAGAGCACCATGCCATCCAAAGTACTTCGCCTGTCCAATTGGCAGTTGGCGGGATGAAATGGAGGGGTGGGATCTGAGAGACCACTTCCCAGAGAACATGTCTGAGGATGGCGCCCACCCGCGGCCCAAGATGGGACCACCCTGCACCTGGCATGCTAATAAGTTAATTGCTGTTTCTGGCACTAATTGTAGATTTCAACCTTGGTTGAGATCTCCAGCCCCAGGATTACTTTGTAAGTCTTCTCTTCAGCCAAAATTTGACAGCTCTTGCTTGGCCTTTGCCTCCTCCAAAATGCATGGGAACAGGGAAAGATTTGTCCTGGAATCAAGAATTCCTTTCCTTAAAAAATAAATCCAAACTATAATAACACCTCTCAAGTTATTACCCTTAGATTCCGCGAACGTGTACCGGAGACAGCAATTACGGGGTTCCCCGAAGGTCCCCCCTCCCGACCCACATAACAACAACAGAAAATTATGCCTGAAAGGGAAACAGAAGCAATTTATGTTTTCCAGTTATCGCCCCCGAAATAGCCGAAGATGACTTGCATACCGAACAGACGAAATCAAATCTTTCACTACTGCTTAAAAAAAAAAATCCCATTACAAATTACATGTAACTCAGGTGTGTGTAGTTTGCCAGCTCTTATCCGATAGTAAATGAGACCAGGGTTGCCTGTTGCGGGGTCGGGGGGGGGGGAGTGGCTTTTGAAACATGTCTTATTGACGGGGTGTAAATTACCTGCAGCAGATTTGTGAAGCAAATTTGAAGCAGGAGATGCCTCCAGGCAACACTGTATTGATTGCGGATTGATATTCTGCTGATTTTCGGATGAAAAATAAATATTGTTTTAGCGGCAATTTAATTAACAAACCATTGCACAAATGGTAAGAATATTGTGTTGTCTAATACAGGGACTTAAGCTTTCTTTTTTCTTTTTCTTTTTTCTTTTTTTACAATGATCAGGTAAAGGCTTAGTCACACAGGTAGATTAACTGTCTTTAGTCATCACTCTAAATCGCTCTGGGAATCCGCATGTAGCAAAGTAACGGTTATGGTCACTCCACTCATTTTTCCTCAGGCTAGCAGTGCGGTGTTCCTGGTTTCTCAATGAAATGAACACCCTTTTCTTCAGCCCTGGCGGAAACTGAGGGGGGCTGATTTTAGCAGAGCCGGAAGCCAGAGGGAGTCGGGAGGCCAGGCTGCCAAGCCAGCGCTGTCCTCAAGCCGTCCTGTGGCCTTGGGCAGATCACTGCGCATCCCCAGCACCCCATTCCTTCCTGGATGAGATCATCCCTAAAGGAACGGTGTTCTGATAAACACGCAACCCTTGGAGGCAGGAGGCCTGATTTCTAGTGTTTGCCCATTCTCATGGTGTAAATACCCCACTACAGCTGATTTCAAGGGCCCACTCTGGCACGGCAGCATGCGCAGTTGGGAAGAGCTGCCTCCAGCTACCTCCAACCAGCTCCAGCTGACCGCTGCCCCTAAGATGTTTCTAGTTTAAGAATTCCATGAGTATGTGAAAGCCACCTGTGTAAACAGTGCACCAGCTTTCAAAAAAATAACGTAAATTTAAATGCGCATACCCAGGAAGTGAATTCTACCTTTTTTTTTTTAAATATAATTTAGAAGTTATTTCAGAACCTACCAGCACAACAGGATTATAATAATGAAGATCATGATTTCTCAGGAATAAAATGTCCAGAATATCTAGCCTTTCTTATTTTGTTCTTAAGGAAAAAAGCAAGACAGTAGCAAAATCATCTAACATGGAAAAACATCCATGAGTTCTCAAAATCTGCCAAAGAATCATTTTTTTAAATACTTTTTTCCCCTTAATTCAAAAATACTACCAGTGCATTAAAAAGAACACATGTAAACTCATAGAGGCAAAAAGAATAAAAAGGTTTACGTCTCTATAATTACCTCAGCAGTGATTAACACACTGGTGTATTATTCAGTTATTTCTTTCTCTCTCTCTGTCTCTCTCACACACACACACACACAGAGTTTTTACCAAAATGAGCTCCAACAAGGTTTTGTGACTTATTTAAAGCCTCACCACGCTTTAACTGATGAACCAGTCTTCATCTGGGGGCCTCAAGGCCGTTTCCAGTTGTACGCTAGTACGAGACAGCTGCGCATTCAACACCACGGACCGAACCTCGGTACCCAAGTGTTGCCGATGGAGCAACTGTGAGAACAGGAGTTACGGCAGCTGCTCGTGTCCTTTTAAAGGACGATCAAACTGCCACTAAAAGGCACCTGTTGTTATGACCTCTGTACGAGACCAGACCACACCCACGGGCTGGGGACAGGCCCAACACTGACCCAGGGACGTTGAGAGGTTTTCTTTCGATTTGCAAAGGAGGCGATGAAGAGCCAGTGAAGAGCTGGCGGTCGTCCTCTCGCCAGTCAAATACCACTGCTCTTCACAAGCGCACCCCCTAAACATGGGAGGGGGGGCCCAGGAGACCTGTTCTCCATCCCTCCTCCCTTTTCAGAGCAGCCTGCCTAGGAAGCAAGGGGACGAGACTTTGGCAAAAGTCCCTTAGAAATTGTCCATGCTTGGGGGTGCGGGGATGTGGCAGGAAGGGCTGGCCTTCTGCTAAATGGGCGGAGAGAGCTCCGTGGGTGTAGGGGTTCCTGCAGGGGCAGGGTGGGGGGAGGGGGTGGTGCAGGGAAGAGCGCCCCCCCCCCAAAGGAACAGAAACCACTGCCTGGCCGTAGGGACTCAGTGCCGCAAACAGGCGCTGTGGAGAAGTTGCTGGTGGGACCTTCCAGCTGTGTTGAAGGGGACACGGAAGCTGGACACAGGAGGAAACAGTGAGAAAGAAGCACAGTGAGATGAGGGAAGCGTGAATGGAGAGAAAACACAATTGATTAATTAAAAACCATCGTCTGAACAGCAGGTCGGATACTGCAGAAAATCAATTTAATGAGGTAAAAGACAAATTCAAGACATTTTCTATTATACACAAGGGGAAGTTTGATAGATACGGATTTATCAAAGACGCATTTGGAAAAGGTAGAGGTGGCCACTAACAGAACAAAAGTGGGGTATTTCCTCCTAAATTATATTTTAATGAAAGGAAGAAATTGAACAATCTATATGTGTCTTGCAAAAGGAAATTACATAAACCTAAAAACCAAAACAAAAGAATGGAAAACCAAATGCTACTCTCATAATGTACAGATTAAATATTAAATACAAAACCAGATAAATTAGTTAACTATTACATTTAGAGATTCTCAGAGTAAAGCAAAATGCCATTTAATTAAATAATCCTAAAACAATAGGATTCAAGAGTATGAAATAAGTATACAAAAATGTGAATAATATAATAAGATGGAATTAAAATATACCTATCAAATTTGTATTCCCTACAAAAACAAGAGCATATTCTTCTAAATTTTCCATAGAATATTTCCAAGAATTATCTTTTAGCTTTCAATGATGACCTTAATACATTCAGAAAGATTTCTATAGCTCCTGACAGGTGGTTTTAAGATTCAGAATTGAGCCAACCATTACATCCCCTCATTTTCAGAATTCCATGGAAGAAATCTAAGAAGAAGAAACCATCTGCAGCTACCCTAGAAAACTGAGTAGAACACAACTAATGGACCCCAATTTTCAAGTATTTCTGGAAGCTGCAGAAATAGAGGGGGAAAATAACCCAATCAGTGACAAAGAACCTCATTCTGTGGGAGGCATGGAGGACCTCTGAGAAGAACTGGGGTACACACAGGGCTCAGGAGAACCCCCCAATATCAGAAGTGCTGGGCTCAGGGCAAGGACGGCCCAGGGCAGCCAAGAGGGGACTCGAGTGTAGTTCTCTCTGACTGCCTGATGACGATGATGACAATCCAGCCACTACGGATGACAGGAGTGACCTGGGCGAGACCAATGTGCTCCCCTCACCCACCGTATGCCCTGTGGCCCCCTGGGCTCTGTCCCATTCCCCGGCAGACCCTGAAAGTATTGGGAGGTCCAGTCCCATGGAAAAGTCATCATTGCAGAAAATATTTCTTCACAGCACAAATGCATCACAATCTCCATATGAGAAATGCCGCACCTTCTTTCTCAGATTCCCAAATGCTAAGTGTCAAGATAAAAAAAATAAATAAACATTTGGAGGTGGGGGGTGGGGGTGGAAATGGGAAACCAAGCTCTATCCCTGTTTTGAAAGTGGAACTAATCTAGTTTTCTCTTTTCCTTCCTTTTTCCCCGCCTAGGGGGGGAAAAAACATCTAGAAATAGTTTTTGAGTTGTTTTCCACATTCACATTGAATAAAAAGGATATATTCTAATGCTTTACAAAGTGCTTTGAGACAGACATAATTTCGTTTGCTCTTCACACGAACCCGTTCAATGAGGTGCAGCCTGGATATGGCCACACCCCGTACAGACGGCGGATGAGAAACCGAGGCCCGGGCAGTGAAGTGCCTGGCTCAGGGCACCAAGTGGCAGAGCTGACTCCTGCGTCCCAAACCTCCGACTGCATACCAGTGTTCCTCCTCCTCCACCACTGACCACAAGACCTTGACTTGACTAATAAATAAACTTTGTGAAGGAAGAGCCCTTGACCGCATGCACGGGAGCTGAGATGGCTCTAAAAGAGTGAACGCGACTCAGCGGAGCAGCTATTACACATGAACTCTTCTGCTGAGAGCTCACCCCGATCTTTGACTCATCCTTCTTTTTAATTACATGGGAGGGTGGTGGGAGCCCCCACAGCCCCTGCCCCATCCCTCCCCCAGGAGCCTGCCTCCCTGTCCGCGTGGGAGCCCAGGGGTGCTGCAGGGCTGCCCATCACTCAGGCGCAGGCAGCCAGAGTGAGTACCTCGCTGTGGAGGGGCTGGGGCCTTGGGGGGGCGTGCAGGGGCTCCTGGGGGGGCGCCTGCCCTCCTAATGCAGATGAGGTCCTCCCCCGTGCGACTTGCCCAGTGGCTGAGGACAAGGCTCTCTGAACTGGGGAGTTAGTCGGCTTTTTAGTTCGAGGCTTGGCACAAAGATTTATGTTCCTAGTGTGACCACACTCACCATCCATCACGATTAGTTACAATAAAATCTCCCTTTGTGTTTTTAAAAGCCCTTCGAGTTACGTTCCATTATGCGGCTAACATATCGCAGATGGTCGGGCCATTGTTCAACCAGCGGACCATTTTTTGATCCTAGAAAAGGAGGGCAGGGAACCATCGCTTGACCTCCCGTGAGGCCCTGAAGACTCTGAGCCTGCGGGAGAGGAGAGAGGACAAAGAAGGGGACCCGGGCTCACCCCAAGAACCCGGTGGTCAGACTGAAATGAGAGGATGAACAAAGCAGGAGGACTTGGGTGACCGGCCTTTTCCTTGAGGGACAGTACCCTGGCCAGCCCTCCGCTCTCGGGAACATCCAGTCTGTCTTCTCTGGGACAGGTCCGCCCTGCCTCTGAGCTGTGCTCCCAGGCCGGTCTATACCCCACCCATTCAATTAACTTTGGATGGGAGGGAGCCTCCGCTGGGAACTCAGATGGTGAGAGGTGAAGGGACAATAATCGATGTTGTCCCCCAAGACTTGCTGCTCCCTACCTCCTCCCCCCACCCCCACCTCAATCTGGTATGGCCCACTGCTGTGGGAGGATCCTGCTCACCGCCAGAGACTTCCTATGCAGTGAGTCCTGTGGGAGGAATACACAATACTTGCCATTGACATTGCGCGTGGCCATTGACATTGGTGGCCATGTGACTTGCTTTAGCCAATGGCATGTGAGAGAGTATGAGGCAGGGCAGATGCTTTGAGAGCTGCCCAGTGTTCCTACTGGTCCTGCTCTTTTCCAATCCACCTGCTCCTTCAGGCTGGACCCTGCAGTGGACCTGACCTGCGGAGCAGATTCCACCAGCAGCCCACAGTGACCTGTAGCAGGCACGGGGACCTACATGACAAAAACGACTTGGTTTTGTAAGCTAAAATCAGAAGAATTCAGGCCCCAAATTGAGGGGTCATTCAGTCACCCCCTTCCCTCCCTCAGGCAGGATGTCAAGTCCTGCCATCTCCACCATCAAAATCTATCTTGAACCCCCCCACTTTGCTCCATCCCTGTGGCCATCACGTCTGTCCCCGGCTCCTGGGCCACTCCAGTTATACAATCTCTTGCTCTCCTGCCCTCCTTTGTCCGCTCAGCGGCCAGCCTGTTTTTTTCAAACATCGGTGAGAATCGGGGGTGCCACGCCCCTTCCAAGACTCTTCATAGGTTTTCCAAGACAAGCCAAACTCCTGGCCCCGCCCACGTGTGACCAAGCTCTCCTTTCCCTGCAGGGCATCCTTCTCTCTGTCACATTCTCTCACAGCTGCCACCTGGGCCTCCCCCTCCCTCCAACACACCAGTCCCCAGATCCCTGACTGGAATGTCCTTCCCCGGATGTGGCCACTTCTCCAGGAATCAGTACAAACGTCACCTGCTCAGAGAGGCCTTTCCCGATCAACTGCCACTCCCCCAACTCTACTTGGGCACAAGGGTGGCTTTTGTCGCCATTGTTGTGTTGGCTGGTTTCTGTGTTTTCTGTCTGTCCCCTACACTCTAGACTGGAATGTGAATTCAACGAGACAAGGGACAGTTGTTTCCCTTCTCTGACTCATCCCCAACACCCAGCACATGAATATGCGCTTGAGGAATGTTTCTGGAATAAATACCAGTGAATATTCATGGAGCGCTTATAAGTATTAACTCATTTAACTTTCTCAGCAACCTATGAGGTTGGGACTACTATTATCTTCATGTTATAAATGAAGACACAGCATGGTTATTTTACTTACCCAAGGTCCCACAGCTCCTGAGGGGCTGACCTGGGATCTGGGCCCAGATGGCCTCACTCGAGAGCCTGGGCACCTGATTACTGTGTTATCCCGAGCAGATGGATGGCTTAGGGGGACTCTCAAGTCATACTCCACCAGAAATAACACCACTGATCAGCGTGTCTTCCAAGAAAATACATGCATTTCCGCAAAACCCACGCACATGTCTTCCTTCCCCTCTCACGGTTCCCATGATGTCATGAAAAGGACACAGACCCCGAAGCTGGACAGGCCTGGGTCTGCACCTCAGCTGCCATTTATTGGGGATGGACTGTGTGTCCGGCACAGGGCCAAGCACTTAGCACCCGTTATCCCATTTAACAGGTAAGGTCACTGAGACTCAGGAAGGTTGCCCACATTATACACACTTGCAAGCAGAGAGGGAGAGAGAATTCCAGCTTGGGCACTTTGGGTGACTGCAACCTAGACACTTAATCCCTCTGAGTCTTGGGTGACGCACCTACACACCGATGCAGACTAACGACACAGACTCCTGAGCGCCCAGGGCCGTGTGCGGCACACAGTAGGCCACCAGGGGTATCTCCAAACGCAGAGGAGGCTCCCCCACTACGGGTCAACGTCGTTGCTCATTAGAAATGACTGTGAGGCTCAGCGATCAAGCAGCCGGGATATCAGACTCCGGAGAGGAGTATTGATCCACTAACGACCCGCCTAAATCACTGGGAAGCCATCTGCAAACAAAACGCCCTTGAGAAATCATCACTTGTCACCAGCTCCTTAACCTTCCTGGCCAGCGGGGTCAGACAGCAAGCTTCATTCCCTAATGTGGTGGTGCCTGCCCCCTCCCGCAGGCTCTGAGCCCACTGGTTAACAGCTCCGGGGACAGGAGGCCGAGCTTCCCAGACCCTCCACCTCCCAGCTGAGAAGGAGTGGAGCTCGGGGCCGACCCCGGAGAGCCCCACATCAGATTCATTTTCTCTAAGTCCTAATAAATGAGAAAGAGGCAGGGCTCTTCATCTCCCACTTATCAATGGCACGGCCCATCCTGGGGATGTGGCCATGAGGCCAGGGGCGTGGCAGATCCATCTCGTTAGGCGGCAAATGCATCATCACACCTTCGGCCCCCATTCCAAGGGCCTCCTCAGCTCCCCCTGGGCGTGTCTGCCTCTTGCTATGTTCTCCTCGGTGGTGCATTTGCTGGACAAGCCACAAGGCAGGCAGGGGACTCAATGGCTTCACTTGAAATACAGCGGGGCCCCTCTGGGAAGACCTTACTTCGCTTGTTTCCATTCCAGATCTGGAGCGCTGGCTCTGCCCAGGCAGCTGGGTGGAAGCTGGCCGAGGGCAGGGTGCCAGGTGAGAGGGTGCCTCTTAGAACAGGGATGGAGAAGAGCAGCCGTCTGATCTTAGACCTCCCACATCAGACTTCAGACCTCTTCCTCAGATGAGGAGAGCAAGATGCCTGCCCTGGGCAGATCGCGGGCATCTCCCACGTCCCAGGGTGCCACAGTCTTCCCAGGACGCTTACAGGGCCCCGCCTGGTCTGGGACAGCCGAGGTCCCCGAAGGACCCTGTGAGGACCCTGGGTAGCTCCGTGCAAGAATTCCACCAGGGCCTGGAGTCAGACTTCATCAGAACACAGGGCTCTCAGGGGCCAAGCCCACAGCTGGTCACCCAAACAGACAAGGGCTGCTGCGGCTCGGACCCTCCGCCCTGCAGAGAGCAGGACGGAGAGGGTGCCCCCAAGCCACCGAGCTGGCGGCGGAGCCTGCTGCAGAAACGGATTCAAGGCCAAAGCCGAAGCACTCTCTCCCTCTCGAGGCCTGCTCTCCAGGGAGGAGAAAATGGTCATGGGGTCAAACTGTGATCGGAAGTAGATAGGCCAGCCAAAGATTTGAAAACGACCACAGAGGAGAGCTGGCTATCTGTCCCTACCTTTTAAAGAGTTTAAAGCAAATAGGAACTACTTTCTCCTCTCAAATGAGTTAAGAGAGAGTTGCAATTGGATATCGTGCTGGTCCACATTTATGCCTTGAACGTCTTCCCATTTGGCCCCTTGGAAGCAGTTCCCAGCTGTGTCCACGGTGCGAGCCCAATACGTGCCCCCTCCCGGGCACTTGGGAGCCTGGCCAACTCCAACAGCAAAAGATCCCTCCTCAAAATAGAGACATGCCGTTACCGCGTGACCGTCGCTCAGTATTGTCTTGGACAGGAAGCAAAGGGGACCATTAAAAGCCTTTGGACACCTATACCACCAAGAACACAAGCGATCAAAGAAAGAAAATAAATTGGACTTTATCACAATTCAAACTTCTGTGCTTCAAAGGACACTGTGAAGAAGGTTTCGGTGATCCACAGAGGGGGCGTGCGTTTGCAAGTCACATCTCTGAGAAGAGACTAGCATCCAGACTATAGAAAGACCTCTCGCACCTCCAACATAAAAACATGGAAAAAAAAAAACCTCAATGAAAAGATGAGCAAAAGATTTGAGTAGACATTTTTCCAAAGACCACATACAAAGGGTGAATACGAACATGAAAACATATTCAGGGCCACTAGTCCTCGGGAAAAAGCAAATCAAAACTGCACGCCCAGCAGGACAGCGGTCACCGAAAAGACAGGCGATGCTGTGTGGGTGACGATGAGGGGAAACTGGGACTCTCGTACACTTTCGACGGGACTGTAAAATCACACCGGTGTGTTGACAAACAGGTGGGAAGTTCCTTGGAAAGTTAAACCCGGAGTTACTCTATGGACAGACGCAGCGACCCGACTCCTGGGTCTGTACCCAGGAGAACCTCAGACACAGCTACGCCCACACTCACACACACGTGTTCACAGCATAATCACCCATAAGAGCCAAAATGTGGAAGTCACCAACATATCCTTGAGTTAATGAATACATAAACAAACTGTGGTCTGTCCACACACAACGGAGTATTATTCAGTCATAACGAAGAGGGAAGCATGATGCATGCATGCTACAGCATGGAGGAACCTTGAAACATCATGCTAAGTGAAAGAAGCCAGACCAAAAAAACCACATGTTGTACAATTCCCTTTATATGAAATATCCAGAATAGGTGAGTCCCCGAGACAGAGATTAGATTAGTGGTTGCCAGGGACTTGGGACAGGGGAGAGTAGGGGTGATCTCTAAGGGGCAAAAGGCTTCTTTTCAGAATGATAAAATGTCCTAAATTTGGATAATGGGGACCGTGGCATCAACGTACCCCAAATCACTGAATTATACACTCAAGAGGGTGAATTTCATGGTTTGGGAATTACAGCTCAATTAAAACAAACTCTTTGGCAGTGAGTACAAAATCAAAATAAAACTTAACCCAGAGAAGGGTGTGTCCACCACTTTAGCAGATCCCAAGAAGGTGACAGGGGACCCTGTAAGAGTGGGACGTGGCACCGAACACAGCTGGGTAGGAGGGGAGGGATAGAGGCCAGTCGGGATGCTGCTGGCTTCCTGGGCTAGTGGCCCGGTCCTAACTGAGTCAGGCCTGGGTCTTTAAAGGCAAAGGAAGCTTCTTCTACCCTCCAACCCCCAACGTAAGCCGCCATGAGCTCAGGGGAGATGAAGAATCCTCCCGCATCCTGAAAAGGCCCAGGCACCGAGGGCCCTCTGACACACCAGTCTGCCCGCAGCACACCCTGAGGTCTGGAAGTCAGATCCCCGGGCAACACGCCCAGTTCTGACTTCACCAGCTCTATGACCTTGGGCAAGTATTCTCATGGCTTTGGGTCTCGGCCTCCTTCCTCGAAAATAAAAAATCGGAGGAACCACTTTCCAAGATCCCTCTAGCTCTCGAATGCCAGGATTCTGCAACAAAATTCCCAGAGCAAACGGCACTTTTTCTGTTTACCGAGGTCTTATTTTCTGAATCTTTCTTTGGGCCTAAATCACACTGTGTGATTTCCATCACATTCCTTTTCCGACTCAAATGGGACAGGCAGTTTCTGCGGCCCGAGTCCCGTTCATCATGGATCCGATTCAAATACTGGTCTTCGCTGCCTTAATTCCTACCCCCACCCCCTCACCCGCTGGGGACCCTCTGGAAAAAAGAAAAAAAAAAAACTCAATAGACTTATAATATGAGCAAAACAAAGGAGTCGGGAATGAACAGCTTTGGAAAATAAGTAGGTCAAGATACAATCAATTTCCAAATTTAAAATTATGTTTGCAAAACATCCCCTTAATACAGGAGCCTGCTTCAGGCCCCGCGGGGTTAAGCGTGTAAAGTGTAAAGTTCCTGAGCGGCTGCTTTATCAGGTAGCCTGAAGTTTACCCTGGAGGTTAAGCAATAAAATGGAAACAAAAATAATTTAACAGTTTTGCAGTTAGTTTAACCCAGCAACAGCTCCTTAAATGGCTTTCACCTTGCCGGAGCTTGCCTTGCTCGTAAAGCTACAAGATGCATTTCAAAGCTATGAATTTGCTAAATAGAACTTCATTTCCTCTTCTTATTAGAGGTAATTAAATTTATTAGACATCAGTAAAAGCCTTGTAAACAGAAAATATGAATGCTTATAAAAGTCTGCCCTGTCCTTTCAGCCTAATAATTAAGATGCAAGGAGAAAGTCGCTAATAACAGCTCATAATTTATGAGGTGCCATTCAACCTCGCATCCGAGACATATTGTGCAGGTATTAAACATTGAAATGAAAATAATACCCACTGAACCACATTATTTATTAAATACATAACCACTCAGAGAAATAAACACATCACACAGAGAACTTGATACTTCTGATGGAAACAGTATATACATCATCTCCTGCTTGGGAATATATTACCCATCAAGTCAAATTCTTAAATCAAAGTCACAACTTGTTTAAATGCAAACTGCCCCTGGCAGCCAGGCAAGCCCCAAGCTTCCACTCCACATCCACCTTGATGTCAGCTTTCAAAGACGGAGTCGCTGTGAAGGGTTTTCAATATTATTCTTTTTAACATGCTCAAAAGGAAAGAAATCCCCCAGCAAACATCCAAAAAAGAGAAACAGGAGAGAAGACAAGGAAAGGATTCCACACAGAAGAGCAAGAGTCATAAATTAATGAAAACGAATCCCTCCCCACCCGGCATGGAAGTGTTGGCAGCAGCCGCAGGCGCAACGCCCCCATGCCGCTAACATTATCCAACTCCCGGGGAACCCTCCCCGATTGCTGGTTAAGAATGTACTTTTTACGTCTCTATCAACAGTCCGGGGGAAACGTGGAGCGCTTCGGCATAAATGGGGATGGAAACTGCGGACTCTGTTTCATGGACTCAAAGATGACCTTGTTTATAAGCCACACCGTTATTTCATGTATCGCTAAGAGAGAAAAAAAATAAAGCACTGCCAATTAAACTAGGAGAGGCTCTCGTTGAAAGGTGGCCCCTGATGTCAGACGTTTAAACTGGGGGGAGGAAGAGGCATTCTGGAAGCCATATGATAAATTCCTTCAAACTAGGTGAGGTTAAGATGAACATCAGTCCTAGAACTGTTCCCCTGGTTATACTGTGTGAGTTATCTCTCAGCACAGCTGTGATTAAAAACGTTATCTGGGACTTAATGCGAAAAGTCCTAATACTGGGCTGTGAAAGTGGTGGTCAAGAAAGTCCTCGTTTTGAAGGTTTTTTTTTATTTTAAAGATGTTATTATTTATGTTTAGAGAGAGGGGAAGGGAGGGAGAGAGGGAGAGAAACATCAGTGTGTGGTTGCCTCTCTTGCACCCCCTACTGGCGACCTGACCTGCAACCTAGGCATGTGCCCTGATTGGGAATTGAACCAGCAATCCTTTGGTTTGGAGGCTGGCTCTCAATCTACTGAGCCACACCAGCCAGGGCTCATTTTGAAGGTTTTGAAGGGGACCATTGAGGAAGGACCTAAAGGAGGTGTATACCTGGGAGAAGGGAGCTCGGCAGAGTGAGCACAGAGGCCCTGAGGTGGGTGAGTACATCAGGCAGGGAAGCCTGAGGGCATGGGTGGTGCAGCGAGGGATGCTGGGGGGAGCAGTGGCGATGGGGAGAGTCATAGGCGATGAGACCAGAGAGGTAGCAGCAAACCTAAGTTTTCTCCAAAAAAAAAAAAAGTATCCTCCTCTAGTATTCTATGAAGTTAAACAAAAAAATTTAAAGAATACTTAGAATATTGTTTACAAAAACTTGGGGGAAGTGGTGCTACCTCTCAACTTCACTCCAAACCCCAATCTTGGTCACTTCTAGGATAGTCGAAGAATCGGCATGCCTCAGCATCCCTGCCGTCTCTGCAGGTGGTCCTACCCAAGATCCCCTGCTGCCGTAGGCTGAAAGCAGTTCCAACTCTTGTCCACTCAGAGGGACTGTGGTCATTAGGCTGCCTCCAGGTGACAAGGGGCACAGACTGCTTTCAAAGCCACTGAAGGTTGTTTATGGTTTGGGGCTATTACGAATAAAGCTGCCATGAACATTCATGCACAGGTTTTGTGCGAATTTAGATTTCATTTTTTGGGGCACCAATGGTCAGGAATGCAATTGCGGGGGCATAGGGGTCACTGCATGTTCGGTTTTATAAGAAACTGCCAAACTGTTTTCCAGAGCGGCCGGACCAGGGGACGTCCCCACCAGCAACGTCTGAGTGACCCACTTTCTCCACACCCCAGCCAGTGTATGATGTCACCACTGCTTTAGAAATCGCTGCCCTTCTCACAGGTGCGCAGTGGGGTTCACCTGCACTTCCCTCACGGCTAGTGATGTTGACCGCGGGTTCACGGGTTTCCTGGCCACCTGTGTGTCCTCTCTGGGTGGTGTTTCCTCCAGCACCAGGACGGACTCTAGTCTTCTAGCTGAGAGCAGGTGAAGACCCTGGTTAGTGTTTCGAAGCTCTGTGGTAACTTCCCAAATGAGGAAAAGGAGATTCTTGTCCCCCATCTTCCCATACTCTGGGCTGTGCCCTCACCGTATGCAATTTGGGAATGGAATCCTTAGGCCGTCTCGCCTGTGTGTGTGTGCGTGCATGCGCGCACGCTGAGCACCTGTCATTGAATTCTTCACTCAAGTGTTTATAATGTGATCGTGACCTCAGGTCAGCAGAATCTGAAATCAGTCTTGCCCACCCAAGCCCAGGGTGCCAAGCCCATGTCCACCGCGCTCATCCGGTCTGCCCTCGACCTCCACGGCAAGGCCGTTGCCTCTTGCTTTCTTCAGCTGTGCTGGGTGGGCCTGGATCTCTAGAGTGGAGGCTACGCAGCTTGGCTGAGCCCTGATCCCACACAGAAGGCCTTGCCTGCTCCTTTCTGGGGGTGCTCCTTCTGTCCCCTTCACTCCCAACAGACCAAGACCCCCTTAGGCCCCAAACACCAGCTCAGGTGCTTGGCTGCTGTATCAGCACCTCCTGGATCTGATGGCCCTTTGGGACACTCACTCTGCTGGCCAAAGTCCCCCTAGCCCCACCCATTCTCAGCTCTGTCCCTTGCCTGCAGCTAAGTTCCACCACGCTCGTGGCCAGCTCACCTAGGCTGCTGCACCAGAGCCAGGAAAGAAGTCAGGACACTGTACGAAACTGGGAGTGGCTGAAACCAAGGCAAGAAGCCAGTCTGAGGAGATGAGGTTGGAGAGAGAAGTTGGGGCTGAATCTCACATGGCCTTGTAAGCTGTGACCAGAAAACCTTCCAGGAAAGGGACTGGGGGGATCTTAGGGTGGGGGACGGTGTTGATAGATTTCCACTCCAGCAAACAGCCAGCCAACAAATGTTTATTGAGCACCTATTATGTGCCAGATAAAAGTTAGCTGGATCGATTGCTAATAAACATTAAGTAATTTGGGGACTAGGAAATGTTATTCTGAGTATTCAGGAGCATAATGAAAAGGAAGCAAGGATTTGATCCTGAGAACTCTGGCCTCTTGTAGTTTATCACCCAAGATGGCAGCCAAATTTAATGGTAAAACCGGATGCCCAAACAATCTGGTGACAGAACAGATGAAAACGATCAACACAGAGTGACTTACAGGTGACTCAAGGATTCAGGTGGCAAGAGAGGCCCAAGGCGCTCTGAGAGTCTGGACGAACAGCGGAGCGCAGAGAGGCCCTAAGGAGGTGAGGAACTCGGGACAGCACGTGGACAGACGGAGACGAAATCGAAGGACAGCGAGGCTCACTTTGCAGTGTTGTCTCAGTTAGCGCATCTGAATGTAAATGAGCGATTTGGAATTCCATCACAGAAACCGTAAGAGCCAGAGGGCCGAGGGTGGCGTCAACCACAGGATAAGCAGCAGCCAGGTCTTCCTGACCCTTGATAATAATGCATTAGTCACCCCCGCAAATCAGAAAGCATAGACCCCTCTGGATTAAAGGAAAAAAACCCATAGACCAGATCACACTACCTCCCCTACCAAGACATTAGAACAACCTGAGAGTGGTTACCGGAGCAGAAAGGCTCGGGAATGTTCGGGAAAGATGCTACACCTGCCTGCCTGTCCAGCAGTTCTGCAGGGAGGACCAGGCTGTGGATCCCTGCCCAGTGGACCTGCCCTGTGTGGGGACAAAATCCCTGAACCTGAAAGCAGGGGGTGACTCTCCATCTGCATGGGGTGGCTGCCCCTGGTCCCCTCACGGCACCATTTGGGCTTCTTGAACTCAGGAAGAGCCTAAGCTTTTGCTCTGGATGCCTCGTTGCCCCTCAGTAGTGCTGTTCTTCAACGCTTCCTCCCACGCTGCGGTACAGAGCATGGTCCCGGCATGAGTGTTTGGTTGGGACCCCTTCACCATGTCACCTTCATCACCGATAGGAGTGGAGGAGTGACTGAGTGCCAGGCATGATCACAGGTGACGTGGCAAGCCTCTGAGGCAGGCTGGGGATCAGAAAATCTCTTTGGTGAAGAGCCCAACAGTGAACTAGGTCAGGCTCCGCGGGCCCCGTGTTCTCGGCCACAATCACTCACCCCTGTGAAGGCCACCATAAACAACATGTGAACGAATGAGTGTGGCCGTGTGCCAATAAAACTTTATTTTAGAGAAACAAGTGGCAGGCCAGATGGGACGGCGGGCTATAATTTGCTGACTCCCGCTCTAGACATTGCTTTTGTGACTTCTGCTGGACAGGCCAGGATTTGGGATGATGAATCTGGGCTTCTGTGATTTTTAAGCTCCTGCATCGGAGGTTCCTGTGGCTTGTTTGGGTAGTGAAACAATCACACACATTTTGTGGACCTTCGTGGCCCAAGGAGAAAAGAGTTAATGACACATGAACTGTTTTCTAGACTAACACAATTCCTCCTTTCTGGGCTGGAATTGGAAGGATAGGCCACTCTTACCAGCAATCTGGGACCATTTTCTCCTTCCACATGCCCTAGGTTTATTGGGAAAAATAGGTTCAAGAATGTTTGTTTTCTTCCCAAATCTCAATATACACCAGAAACTTGACATCCAATTTCTTGAATTGCCTCATCTGCAATATGAGTACAACAGATTAAAACCTTCTCTTTGGGATACATGGCATTCCTCCTTTGGCCAAACTGCTATCTTGGTCTCAAGTTTTGTACTAAAATAAGCCAAGGGGCTGAGAACATAAGTCTTGGTTAAGAACAGGACTTGGAGGGCAGGGACCCGGTGTCCCTGGGGCAGAGTTTAGCATTGAGGTAGGAATCAGGGAATGGTGGTTAGGAAAATGCGCTTTGGCTAAGGCAGAAGATGGGTCAGCGCTACCAAGAGTTGGCAATGCGGCCGCCAGGTGCCGGCCTGGGGCCTCAGATAACTTCCCTGCCTTCGGCTCAGCAAGGGTGCCCGGCTCAGCTGCCGCGCGGTGCTGGGCGCAGAGGTTTGCGGCCCAAGGCTGTCAAATTCACTTCGACTGCAGCCTCCGCTGGGGCTTCATGCTTTCAGAAAAATTTCCCCACCGCCTTTCACTTGAGGTCCTTGGCTGGGACGCCTCTCCCATTTTGCACGCATAGCTCACTGAACGGGCACGGGGAAACGGGAGAAAGCTCGGGGAGAAAAAAAATAACAACCCGACCCAGCCTAAACTTTGGGAAATCGAGCAGGGTCTGCATCTCTTTAAAAACCATACGCAGACATTTCTGGTTGAAGCGAAACCACGCTTCTCACAGAGCACTGGAGACAGCCAATGAAGCCTGAGTCATACACAGTTAGTCTCAAACTTATGCTCCTGCTTGCAGGGAGAAATCAATGTACAGTATATTAAAAACAATCACTGCGGTCCTTAAATGATCCAATA
Source organism: Micronycteris hirsuta (assembly GCA_004026765.1). Taxonomy (NCBI): domain Eukaryota; kingdom Metazoa; phylum Chordata; class Mammalia; order Chiroptera; family Phyllostomidae; genus Micronycteris; species Micronycteris hirsuta. Next base: position 79,130 of record PVJI01004508.1, on the reverse strand, counting down.
GTTTCGCTTTGAATGCATGCAGGCTAATGGGGGCTTTAATGGTTTCTGACAGATCATTCTATTGATCAGGAGACATGTATGAAATATGCTGCCTGCTAAACTCTGTTTTGATTTTGCGAAAAGAAAACTTAGCGTCCGTGATAAACAGGCCTTGATTGTCCATGCTCCCCGAGAGCCCTCTCAGCCCGACCCTGGTCGGCAGCAGCCGAGGGGAGGACAATGGGAATCCTGTGTACCTGGCCTGCTCCTCTCCTGACTCCAATCAAGGCGTAATCAACTGGAAATCTCCGTCTGAAGATCTGGAAGCTGAGAGTTGGGGGCGGGGCAGGAGGGTGGCCAGAGGTCCAGGGTTCTGTGTCGGATGAGGCACGAGCGGTAGCTTTGGCCGCTCCGGGGAAATGGACTCAGCCCTTTGGGGGCTCCGGGGTTGGGAGGTTGACTGCGTGCTCCCAGGTGAAAGACTGCATTCCCTATCTGGAAGGACAAACAGGGCCTTCAGTTGGGGACAGCGGTTTGGCAAAGAAACAAACGAAGGCACGTCCCTTCACCCTAGTGTCCCGAGGCCCCGAGTTTACTGTAGCAAATGCTGAGCCCCCCTCCACTCAGGTCTGGTGCATTTCGCGGGCTTGTGGGGTCGGCCAAACTGTACCCAGAGGCCGTAGCATACGTCTCTGAGACCGCTCTTGTGCAAGAGGGGTTCGTGTTCCCCCATCTCCGGCTGCTCCTGGTGGCCTCGAAAGTGAGCCATGTGCTGCTTTCTTGTGGGACTGGCCTTGCCTGCTGCGAAGTGACAGGTGTGTTCACCAAGCCTGCCGCCACCCACCCACATTAAACTGGTTCACGAAACAGACCCTCCTCTTTCCCTGGATTTGCACAGGGCTTTATTTAGCATGCACAAAAGTCCTCCCAAATGGGGTCTCCCCCCGCCGGGAGAGTGGGGGCTGCACAGCTTGGGGAAGTTTTCCCCGAGGCGGGGTTCCTCCAGTATGCAGCCCGCTCCTTGTCCGGAAGTTGGGAAGGGCAACTGGAGTACCTTTGAAACGGGCACCACGAGGGTGGTCTTTATTTCATCTTTAACACCTTGCAAGACAGCAGAGGAGCTTCCTGGGGATAGTCACTAACCGAGTAGGGCTCTGAGCACCCAGGGGCCAGAACCATGGTCCTGTGAAACGGCCTTGACCTTTCTGTCCCCGTCTGGGGGGCACGGTGCTGTCCTCAGCCAGCATGTCCCACCTCTCAGCGGGAAGCTACTGCACTTACCAGATTAAAAACAACGGCCGGGCCACAGGCCCGGAGCACTTATTTGTATTGGTGCCATGTTCATGCAGTGGCTTTTGTAAAATTGATGAATTTTGTCTAAAGGCAAGTGCAGACAGGCAAACAGATCTGTATCTGCTGTTATCCATTTAGCTTGACACACACGTGCAGGGGAACTATTTTACCTCGATTCTTGCAGGACTGATGAAGAGCAAATGCAAGCAAAGTCGTGAACCGCGCCATCGGAAAAGGATGCCCGGACCTCGCGCGGGGAGTTAATTAATGCTTCCCTCCCCTTGAAATAGACCGACCCTGGTACTCAGACATTCGCAGTCAATAAACAATTGTTGTCCACAGATCATCCATTAGACGGGGATGGTGAGAATTTTTTCAGCAAATCTCAAATTGCAACGGGTGACCTAATCCTGCCACAGCCATGGGGATACTAAAGAATCGTTTTTCATCGTATCTCATTTATAAAAAGGTCCAAGCCGCCTGCATAGGAAAACATGGAAGCTGTGAGGAGCAAACGGGATGGTGTGGGGCGGTAACGTGTTATTCTAGTCCTTCCGATGAGACAGACGGGGTGGGAACTGCTTAACATGCACAATCGCGGTGACCGAGAGTCCAGAGAGCCAGGCGTCATGTCCTCCTCTCTGTCGCACTAACCGAGCCCAGAGTCCAGAGAACATAAGCAGTCTGCCCGAGTCACACAGCGACAACAGTCGTCCCGGGAAACTGGGGCACCCGTCCCGAGAGCTACTGCGGAAGCCCGGGGCGCGCCGGGCCTGCTGGGGGCGTGCTCTCCGGGTCTTTGTGCAAGGCTGGGGGATGGGCCCGTTGCTGTTGTCCCATGTTGCAGACCAGAAAACAAAGGGCTGAAAGCATCACTTAGTGTCACAAGCAGAACCAGGACCCCGTGGCCAGGAGCCTCTACTGCCCCCCAAGAATCAGAAGACCCAGAAATCTGATTGAAGATGGCAGCAGAGACGGCAAATAGGGATAGAGAGGGGCACGGTCTTCCACTGGGGAGGGGGTCTGGGCACAGTGGTGGCAAGGACATCTTGCTCTAACAGGCATGGGGGCTGTCGTGTGAGAAGGGGCCTCTGGGCCGAAGGACGGTGGGGCACTCACGCTGTCCCTTGTTAACGAGAGGGAAATGAGAAACGGACCTTTCGTGGGCCTTTCCGGGACAGCCCGGGGATCTATGTGGGTCTCTCAGGTGAGCGCGGGCCAGGTGCGTCCCTCTTCCGGAAAGCATGGACACCTGCCTCCCGGAGACAGCAGCGGCCACAGGAGGCCTGGCCGGCCTGCAGGAAGTCATTACTGGCGGCCTCCCCTGCCTCTCCCCTTCCCCACCCGGCCCCCCAACGCTGCCTGCGCCTCCTGCAGCCGCAATCATTACCGCACTCCTGGGCCTCCCCTCCCCTGTATGGTTGTCAAATTGATTTCACCACCGCCGATACCCATGGCTCCCAATGAAACATAATTAAAAACACCATTTAATCACCGAGTAACAAAGGCAAACTGGATAAACGGCATTACCACTCTGGTGCATTTTAATCCGCACAGCTCCTCTCCTCCTCAATCTGTTTGGGGAGTTGCCTTTTCAAATAAGCATCCTGTCTGCCCCGCGCCTGCCTCTGACAGATCTCCAAAATAAACAGTATTCAGCGTGGCAGGGGTCCGCATGTGTGCAATTTGCCCAGTGGTGAAATCAGCCCTAACGAGAGCAGGCAGACCAAAAAAAAAGCTGCATTCGAAAATACCGTCCCTCGGAACATGTGCAAAAACCCTTCTCCCGAAGGTGGGGGACCCGTCAACAAGGGCCCGTGCATCCCTCGATTCCGTGAGTGACGGGGTTAGAAGCTTTTACTAAAATTGTGTCCCACGCGATGCTGTGACCGTGTACTCCTCCGTCCAGCGAAGTCCCCTGGGCGGGTGGCGGCAGAGAAAACCACGGTGGGTGTGGCAGCAGGGGTGCATGACCTTGCTCCAGGACGAGGGACGTGCTGTGCCTTCCGGTCGAGCTGCCTGCTGTCAGAGAGCCCTGGGAATCCAGCTACAGGCAGAGCCGTCCCCTGAAAGCAGGAGAACATCGTCTCAGCTGCCGCACCCCTCCCTGCAGGGAGCCCTCCGTGCTGCTCTGGGCATCGGAATCAAGTCCACGTGCCGCTCCAGCTTCTGCTCCACCTGTGTCTCCCACACGGTGTTCTTGGGTCTTTGCTTAGGACGCGGCGGCCCTTTCTCTTCCTGGAGCAGCCCACCCCGAGTGCTTTCCGGCCTCAGGTCCTTGTCCCCGCTGTTCCCGTCCCTGGAAAGCTCTTCCTGTCACCACCTTTCCCTGACCTCCTAGCCAAAACCACCCGCAGGCAGCCCCCAGCTACGCGCTACCCCCTCACTTGGGGGGGGTCCCTCCCTGGCACTTACAGCATGTCTGTCCCCCCACTGCAGGGTAAGTTCCCCTTCTGGTACGCCAGCTCCTGGCATGGGGCTGGCACAGAGAAGCCCCCGGAAGGCAGGCACCCATCCTTGGGGGCACCGGGCTCACCGCACCACCGAGCTGCGGAAGGACGGAAGGGAGTGCTGTGTTCAGATCACTTTCCTAAGATGGCTGGGGTCGGGGAAAGTGAGAGGAAGCAGGCAGGGACCGGGGGCTCGAGGGGACAAGGCCACACCCCGTGCCCGTGCTCCCAGGACCGTCCTTCCCTAGCTCACAGGGGAGAAAGGGCCTGCCCTTGGCCCCGCAGGCACTGAGCCGACTGCCGGGGCCCCCAGCAGTCCCTTTCCGTCGCCTCTCCTCCTCCCACGCCTCAGAAGCCCCCCTGGGAGAGCACGCACAGCCCTCAGACACGCTGCGCTCACGCGCACTGAAAGCCTCCGTTTCTTCCGAGGACATGGGACCTCCCCTTTCGGCTTCACTGGAGGTAGAGGCCTCCCCAGCGCTGGCTGTCCATCACCTGGCCCCACCCAGGGGTCTTTGGGAACTACCCCCGCTTGGGCCCCACCCTCCGCCACCCCACTGGTGTGCAGGGAGAAAAGTGCGGAACCTCTCTCGGCCTCTTCTCTCATCCCGCTGATGTTTTTGTTGTTTATGGATGTTTCAGGATGTACACGACACATGGGCACAAGCAGCCCGCGAGGACAGCGCGACAGGCACACACGCACATGGGGTGAGCACTAAACAGTACCATTTATTTCTACTACAGGGGCACAAGCAAGGCGTGGAGAGGGCTGACAGGGAGTGGGGGGGGCAGGCCAGGGGTTTACAATAGATGACACCCAGGAGCCACGGGGCCATGGCGTGGTCACGCCCCACCCTAAGTGAGAAGACACCCAGTTCTCTGCCATGCCGTGGGCTGCCAGACCTCCTGAATTCTAAAGAGACAGCACACATTTTATATGGAATCTCCCAGTTTCTCACATATCGGCCCTTGTGAGACAGAACAAAGAACAGACAGAGCGGGAGCTAAATAAAACACTAGGCTGGATGGCCCCCAGGCTGAGATTTCTCCGTGCCAGGCACGCCTCACCTGCGCGATGCCGTGTAACCTACGGGCCCCGTGAGGCAGGGCTGCGCCTCCTTTACAGGCGAGGACAGCGAGGTTCGAGGACATGCCCGGACTCCAGGGGAAGAAGCCTGGGCGGCTTTGCGTGACGTGACCGTGGTGTGGCGTGAACTCCCTGTGGGCTAATGCATGCCTGGGACCAGCACGACCCTGGCGGCAGGGGAGGGCTGGGCCCACAGCGTGCCGTAGCGGCAGAAACGCTCGTCCCCTTCCCACTGCAGCGAGCAGTGACGGACAAGGCCACGGGCTGGGAGAGGGGCGCTGGTCTCACGGTCTCTAGGGGCACAGAGGGCAGGAGACGTGTCCTGGCATCGCCAGACCCAACTGGTGCGAGGACTGGGGAAGGCAGGGGTGCACACATCTCCACCAGGCCAGCATCCTGCTAATCATTCGCGTGTTTACTGGATATTTAACTACGTGTCAGAAGCTGTTCACATAAGTCTGTAGCTAGACAATGTCACTGAGTCTTCACCTTAGGAGCCGGTGCCTTCAGTGCCCCCATTCCACAGATGGGGAAACTGAGGCACAGTGATGTGCCGAAGGTCACAAAACTAGGGTGGAGGTGTTGGCTGGGGCCCAGGTTTTGACCTCTGCTCTGCGCCATCTCTGATGCTCCAGGGTCATCCAGAGGGGCACCAGGGTTCTTCCAACCTCAGTCCCACCCGTCACTATACGCAAACGGGGGAGCCGGAGGGAAAAAACGCGATGCTGGCTAAACCCACGGAGCAGTGTGAATGGGGCTGCGTCCCTTTCATTAGATCGGGGCAACTTCCTGAAGGGAGGGCGCCCGCTGTGTTTCGACGTTCAATAAGCCTCCATTCCGGTGTGCAGAGTGCCGAACGCCCAACTTGGGCTTCTACTGAGGTCTTCCTTGGGGAAGGGAAAGAGGCTACTCTTCAAGGAGACATGTGTGTTTGTTTTGCTTGTGAGGACAGCAGCCGCAGGGAGCTGGGACAGCGTGTCCTGCTCTGAGGCGTTGTGGCGTGTCATCGCCACGAGGACTTCCCATGGCAGTGGAAATGTTCTGCACCGTGCCGTCCAGCACGGGAGCCTGCAGCCACGCGTGGCTGTCCGGCACCAAAAACACGCCTAGTGCCCGCGAGGAGCTGAATTTTTAATAACCACTGAAGCTGAACTTAAATGTAAGAAGCCACAGGCGGCCAGCGGCTGCCGCATCGGGCGCATCACCTCTAAGCGGTGTGGTGAGAAACTGGGGCGGCTGTGTCTGAGTTCTGTGTCCCCCGGATGACTTTGGGGTCATCTGCTCTTGAGCCTCTGTAAAGGCTTAAGAAGGGAGAAAGTAGGTTAGGCGTTGTCACAGGCTGGGTTCACCCCTGTCACCGACCTTGGCCTTGGGAGTAGAATGGCTCACGATACAAATCATTCCAAGAGGGGGATACATGGAGGGAACAAACTGTGATGGATACCAGGTCAGATCACAACACTGTGCTGTTCGCAAACCGCGTCGGGACGGCACTCACGGGCTGCCTTCCCCAGCCCGGGCTCCGCACTCCGGAGGCGGCCTGCCTCTCCCACACGCGCCCAAGCCCGCGACGCGATGGAGGAGAGGGGCCGAAAGGATCTCTCTCGTCCTCCCCTAAGCCCTGTGCTCCTTCTCGGGCTTTGCTTCCTGCAGCAAGCCTCTGAGCTCTGAGATGACGTCTGTGAGGTCGAACGGCAGGGGCATCACGGGGTCGTCCTTCTCCCAGTACGGCCGGCACTCGGGCTTCTGGTCCTCGGGCAGGGTCCGCGCCATGCGAGACTGGCATCTGGAAGAGGAAGAACAGGCAGTTCTTACATCCGTGGGGGGAATTCCCAGAAGACTGGAACCCCCCGGGCAGCTCGAGGTGACACGGCCAAGGGCTCTGAGGACAATCCTTTGTGGTGGTGCGCACGGGGAGGAGCGACCTTGAAAGGCAGGAAGCGGGTGTTTATAATAAGGAAGAACTGTTCTTTTACGGTGCTGGAACTTCTTTAGTGGGGGTTTTTTTTCCTCCCCAATTCCCACATTTTGCGGTATCTCTAATGGCTTCGGAGAAGCCAATCGTCAGGGAAATTCCGTTACTCTGCCTTTAAAATGGTGCATTATATTTTCATGATCTCAACTGTTATTTAAAGTGTGTGATTAAGCCATTATCAGATGTAAATGTTTGTGGGATTTCAATGTATTACTAGATTACCGGGAAAGATTAAATTAAATTTACCGCATTAAAACGTCCGAGGATAGATTAAACAATATTATAGGCCAGGACTGACTTTGGAGATCCTGGAGATTTACAAGTGCCCCGGCTTGCCGAGCTCGGGAAAAGGCACTCCAAGGAGAGGCCGATTTATAGAACATATGCAAATAGAGGTTAATAATCATTTCCGCTGATGAATAGGTGGGGAAAACTTCCACGAAATTAAATTAAGAGGCTAGCAAGAGTTATTCCCTAAGGAAAACACTTAAATCACGGTTTTTATTAAATGGATTATTCATCAATAGTAGAGAAATTAATTATCATATGCGACTGCAGCGCAGACTCGCGGGAAAGGGCTGGGGCAGCCTCTCCATCCATACCTTGGTGGGCACCTAGACCAGCGTGTGTAAAATTGGCTTTAGCTTTATTTACCTGAAAGAGGGCAGAGGAGCAGAGAGAGCGAAACACGAATTGCAACAAAGAAGAAACAACAGTGCTACGTGGTGGCAAGTGTGAGAATACACAGGCTCCTCGGCTTGCAATGGACTCACGTCCGTGGAACCCACCCTAAATTGAAAACACTGGAAGCCAAAAATTCACTTAATCCACCCAACCTGTCGAGCATTCTCGCCCAGCCGGGCCAACCGACACGTGCTCAGAACACGGACATCTGCCTCCAGGTGGGCTGGTCATCTAACAGCCTGTTTTAGAATAAAGTGCCGAATATCTCACGCACTGATTTTTCAGGCATGTCGCTTCCGCAGCATTGCAAAGTCCAAAAAAGAAAAAAAAAAACCCTAGAAGTCAAACCACCCTAAGCTGGGGGCTGTCTGTACTCTGTTTGGAAGAGTCGCAGGGGTTCTTCCCCATCCCCACCCCACGCTCTCTGCATTGTCCTCTAAATGCACTCGGAAGTGGTCCTGCCTGCGGCTGTTTGTCTGCTGGGGTGGGGGCGGGGGGACTAACTATGAAGAGACCAGAGAGTGGAATACCCGGGCCCTATCTCCAAGCGTGATGGCCAAGCAGGTCCCTCACTAAAAGACATCCTCTCCTCTGGGGAATTATTAATGGTGAGGGGACCCCCGCAGGAAAACATACTTCAACTTAACACCTATTTTCTCGCGTGCTTAATTGCTGTACCGGCATCCCCGGCACTCAATCCGCCGTCCATTACACAGAACGTTACAATATATCTTCGGCTCCCCGCATCAGGCCCTGATAATAGCGGCTGTGAACACGCACTAAGTACTATTATGTAGCACATCACTTCATAAATAATAAGATTAGCTGACCTCCGGGCCCCAAGAAGAGTAATGTGTTTAAATGTTCTCATTATTTATTTAAAACAAGAATTAAAGCAACAGAAGCTACTTTTGACAATCCTCTTAACATAAATATTAAACTGTTTGCACTGATAAGCCCTGCGCAGTGCTGGCGAACAGAGGGTGCGCTCTGCAGACGCCTCGGCAGTAGGAGGTACCAGAGCCGGTGCCGCTGGCCGCCTTGGGTCTGACGGTGCCCCCGCGTGCGCAGTTCTGCAGACAGCCTCGAAATCACCCGGAAGGGATAGGGGACATTAATACTCAAGGGAAGCCGAGACTAATCACGGAAAAACTCTGCAAAGCTTTCTAAACGGTGCTTTCGCCCGTGCCTGGGGATTGGAGAGGGATGCTCCGTCGTTGAGCCAGGGAAAGCTATTCCAAATCGAGCATCTCAATCTCGCGGCGTAGCAATGACCTGCTCGCATGGTACCCTGGCTGGCAGATTAAAAGGCTCTGACGAGTGTTGACCCGCCTAGGGTATCGGAATATCCATTTGTCAACAGAGTTGCTTTATCATGTCAGGTGGCTTGCGCCCCCTCACTCTGAGAAAGTGTTGAAAAGATTACAACTTGCTTGCGAGGTCTGCTTGGGCCGTGCATGGTGGGCGAGCTTCCCGAGCCCACTGTTCTTTTTTTTTTCGGGAGAAGGTGCTCCCGATTTTCTGCTCGTTGATCTTCTCCAAGGACTGGCTGGTGTGGGAACTCCCTGCTGTGTGTGCAGCCCCCAGGGGCCAGGAGTTGAGTACAGTGAGCTCCTCCCTCTGGGCTGGAGGTAGAACCCCTTCCTGGGTTTCTTCGGGGCAGTCATTTAGAGCTTCAAAGCTCTTCCTGTAATGCCCCCGTGCTCCTGGCCAATTTCCAAACACGGGCCTGTGGCTGGAGGTGACGTGTGTACCTGTGAGGAAGGACAGTCACCCCAACTCAAACCTATTATGCATTGTCTGATTCAACACCCTGCCAGACTGTGGAGTTGAAAAGGATCGAGAATTCCTAACCCTAACTTCCTTTGCTCAAATCACCCACCCCACCTCTCTTCTGTCTCCGTTTCCTAAGATGGGGAAGCTGGGAGATCGAAGGGTAGCGGTTAAAAAGATGCTCTCTGGACACCCGGAGAGCTGCTGCCTGGACGCGGGACATCTGGGCAAGTGTCTGAGCCTCTGTTTCCTGTCAGGTGGGGTGATGATGAGGATGTTGATGATGATGATGATGATGATAGGACCTTATTAATGGGCTGCGGAGGTTAAATGAATTAATTCACTAATCCCTGGGATGTGCTTAGAACACTGCCTGGCACATAGGAAGCACTCAGTAACTATGAACCACGATTACTGCTATTATTACTTCTACTGAGTACCAGTGACGATGAGCCATGCCAGCGAGACAGCTGCCTGCTGTCCCTGTGACCACCCCTCCCTCTGGACAGGTTCAGTTTAGGGGGAACGCTCTGGAGACACAGAAACAGCTCTTCCTTCTGGCTGGAATGGAACTGAGCCTGCAGCAGCTACAGTGTAGCTGGACCCTGTCACAAAGTGGCACCGGGGATGTGTTCAGGCCGCTACAACGTTGCAGGGACAGGCTAGATGCTCAGGCTCAGAAGGTCTTAGCAGTTGTTCCTGAAGATGTGGGATCAATACGAGGTGCTGTCCCCGGACTTCCTGAGTGGCACTGACAGAAAATAAGGTCGGTTTCTCAGCACATTTACTCACCCAGTCCTTACAAAATAAAGGGGCCCCACGTTCTCTCAGGAAATGTTTTAGAAAACTGAGGGGTGGACATTTGTTGTCTTGCGTCTCTTTCCACTGTTCCTGTAAGAGGATTCTAATTCTCCCGTGCATCCAGCCTTCCCCACCTCGGTGGTTTGGGTGGGATGGGCCCCGCCTCCAGAGTCAGGGGACGGCCCTGACTGGCTAATCCTAATTAGTACACGCCCTCCTCCCAGCCACAGGGAGTGGTTAGGGGAAGGCGCAGGACCCAACTGGGGGCAGGGAGAAGAGTGACAACTGAGGCCCGGTGTGGAGCTAAGGAAAAAGACTTTCTAACCCCCTAGTCTGTGAACGGTGAGGAGGCGCCATCCAGAACTGCTGCCGTCATTTGGTCTCCGGCAACACGGGGCTGGGCCTTGGGACAGATGGAGCAGCTGCTCCAAGCCGCTAGGTGGGCTTAGGCCTTTCCAGGGTCGGGAGCTGGTATGGTCTGAGTCAGGTTTTTCTGTCGCTTGCAACCCGGAGTCCTGGCTGACATGCCAGCCGTGCCTCCCCGCTCTCCATGACTCCCCGCCTTTGACAACGTCCACGGAGGGGCCCTGCCTGCCAGGTGGCTGCTGACGGTCCTCCTGCCAAACCAAGGAGCTGACAGAGGGCAGTGTGTGCAGAGCTCATCTGGGTAGAAAAGCATGAACCCTGGCTTTTGTGTTTGGTTCAAATCATGTTCCTACTTGGGACAGATTTCTACGCAGAAAACAAGGGAGAGTGCGCATCATCCCCACCGGCCTTTGCATGAAGACGAGGCAGTTTGCATGACCGCAGAATGACCGCAGCTGCATGACCTTCTGAAGGAAGTTAAATTTTTCCCCCCAGTGTTCCCAAGGAGAGCAGATCATTCTGAACCCAGCTAAACAGTAAGAAAGCGACAGTCGCTGCAATTCTCCCTTCCCACTTCGTCCTCTCATCTCCTATCCCGAAGAAAAATCTTATTTTTAATGCTTTGGGTTAGCAAATGAACTTGAACCGACCAGGAAGCCCTGTTCCTTTCATGAAGGCTTTGAAGGGGGCAGAGGAAAAGAATACATACTTCATCCCTCTCCCTCCCAAACTCACGTTATTGCAATCCAAACAACCCTATAAGCCACCCCCCCGACTCTTGCCACTTAGGAATGATTCTCCCTGAATGATCTAGCGACATACCGAGGAGCAAGTGACAGGTGTCCTATCAGTGGACCATGAGCAGACAACAGCCCAGAGGGTCTGCCTTCCCCCACAGGTGCAGCTCAGGGGGGCTGCCGCCCGCTGATTTCCCCCAGGGTGACACTTGCATTTGGATGTCCTGGATTACAGCTACATTAGTGGACGCTGGTGGCTATGCTAAAATTAACCACTTTAGCTAAAGTGTGTGTTAATTATGGGCATGCAAGCAGTCAATAAAAGGTTAATGCAAAAGTCAGAGGAGAAATTTCCCCCCTCATTGCATCATTTCACAGACTAAATGACTAACACTCGACTCTGTGTTTTTAATCAATAGGTTTTACAGTGATGTGCTGGCCATTGATTTTAAGAAAACACACACAGTCTTCCTCCTTGTCGCTAAATTTTGCCACAAATAAAGAAGGACAGGTAATGTTTCCATCACTCTTGATGGAGCAATAAAGAAAGATTTCAGAAGAAATGATTCCTGCTAAAGAGTCAGTGCGGTAAGCGAGCTTTAAAAACGTACAAAAAACTAGACCTTGACGGAGAAATATTACCAAGCATAGGTCACTGAGGAGACAAGAAAAATGAACCCCTAAGAGAGAATTCTTTAATGGGAAAGAAGTGAGCAACTCTTGATTAAAATAACAATTATGTTTTGTTTGTTGTTTAAACACCTCAAAGACTCAATACACAGCATTGTCTTACTCGGTTTTCACAAGAACCCGAGAGAGAAGGGGGGGTGCAGAGAGAGAGAGAGAGAGGTGGGAGGGGGCTATCTGATCCCCATGTGGAGAGAAGACTGTCTCACCCAAGGTCAGTCCTTGGTAGTGGGAGGGAGGGGGGCTGGGCTAGACCCTGGACTTCCGCCTGGCTGCCCTTCCCACAGGGTTCCGTCTTTTCTGGGCACTTCCATTTGGACTAAAATGGACCCTGTCCCTCACTACTTAGCTCTAGACACCAGGTTTGCATATTCAGGAGGTTCCAAACCACGTCCGGGGAGAGAAAGAAGCAAAACATGGTTTTGGGGTTCCCCCCCATTTCTAGAAAGATTATTATTACAGCAAATAACTGACAAAACGTTTTCTGACATAATCATCTGTAAGATGTCTATAGAAATAAAAGATACACATTCCTCTTTTAAGACCATAAACTGTAATACGTCCAATTAAATTCTGGGGTGGGGGGTGTTGAGAAAGCCTTCTTAACCCCTTCGCTTCTGTAACTGTTCCATGAAGTTAACGCTCCTCTGCTTCACGGCTCGGGTGAAGGTAAAACCCAAACAATGCACATAAAAGCCCTTTAACACAAGTCAAGTACGCCGATGCACAACCATGCCTCGCCATCCGCTCTCCTGTGTGACCCAGGTCCCGTTTTTAAAGTGCGCTGATCATGTGGGGTCGGCCAGAGGGGCTTGTAACGCTTACACATAAAATGAAGGAGGCCACACACCTAAAGACATCAGAAAACACCCAGCGACGGAAAAGCAGGGCTCTTCGTCCAGTCGGGGTTTTTCCTGGGACTGTCACTGACCAGGAGGAGGCGACCGTCATTCTGTCTCAGGTTACACAGGAGTCCTCGGGGTGTCAGCCGCTGCAGAGCACATCCCCTCAAACGGCCCAAGCCACCACCAGGGCTTGGGAGGCTCCCCGCGCACAGAAAATGCTGGCGTTGTGTCAGATGGCACCCACAGTCAACCGTAGACCCCAGTCAGCGTGAAAACGGGGGGAACGGCGGCCAAAGGGAGGCCAATCTCCCCAGTGGCCTTGTGTTTGGAGGGAGCGTGAGACCCACACGGAAGGAATGTTCTCTGTTGTCAGTCTCTCTGGGCCCACTGGAGTCATGGCATCTTTTCCCACAGACTGATTCCAATGTCTACAGACAGGCCTTTGTCGCCCTGGCCGGTGCAGCTCAGTCGGTCCTCCAGTACACGGACAGGTTTTGGGTTTGATCCCTGCGTGGGGCACAGGCCCGGGTTGTGGGTTTGCTCCCAGGTCGGGGCATGTATGAGAAGCAACCAATCGATGCGTCTCTCTCACATCAATGTTTCTCCCTCTTTCTCCCTCCCGTCCCCTGTCTCTAAAATCAACAAGCACGTCCTCGGGTGAGGATGAAAAAAAAAAGAAGATGGGTATTTTTCACCTAACGTGAAATCTAAATCCCTGGCGGCGCTTTAGGCACAATTTCAGGGAATGTCCGTGCGTCATTCTGACGCCCCATGGTGTCTACCTTCCACGCGACCTCCCAGCATCACCGGAGTGGCCGTCCGCTGTGCTGGTCCCTATAGTCTCCCCGTGCTTTGCTCCAAGTGACCTGAGTCAGTGGCGAGGACAGCACGCCGCCCGGCTTACCATAATCTTACCCCGGACACTCGAAATCCTTTGAAAAAGAGGAGAGTGAGTTAATGAATGCATAATCCGTCTTCTGGGACTTCTTGTTACTGTGGACGCCACGGCAAATAAATAGCTCCCTGCCACACCCAGCCCAAGGGGCTCCCTCGACTAAGGCGGTTTTATGCCGTCAGCTGCTTGAACGTGGACAGCGCGGTTTGCTCACGGCAGCACCAGGACGCAGCGCCCGCGCCGACGTGCGTTCCAACGAAGGGCACGTCCACCTTCCTTTTGAAAGGCTTTTAGCCTCCTGCCTTCTCAGCCCGTGTTCCTGTCTCCAGATCAGCTAAGTCAACACACAGCAGAGTGAGGACAAGCCAGGCTCTGGCCCGTGGGTCAGCTTTTCTTTTTTTTTTAATTTCTTGGGTCAATACACCTTTGTGGCAGGGAGTATATTTCAACTGTGACCACTTGAACAGCTAGACTTGACTGAACTTCACGGTGTTGAAGAATCTGCTTCTGGGCCCCCCACTTCAGGGAGGGAGTCAGAGGGCCTTCTCGGAGGCTTTGAAAGCCAAGTGTCCCCGGAATGCTTCTGGACACCAAGATAACGCGACCGAGCCACGTGGGCTACCAGCCATTTTTCAAAACATCGTTGTGACATTCGATGTGATAACCCTGCTCGTCTGGGTCTTAGTCAAGTGATCGGCCTACTTCGGGGGCACCCGCTGGGGTCTGCCCTGCTCTCCTCACCGGGAGGAGAAGGGGACAGAAGAAAGCCCCACTCCTGCCAGTGGCCGTGTCCACCACGAGTGTCTGGAACTGGAAAGGCATTTTCTATGTAAATGATGGTTTTCACTGTTTCCAGTTCTGCTCCTCAACACCAATACTACCTATGGTGTCTCTGAAATGTAACATCAATGTACCACAGTGCTCTGTAACCACGACTAGCAGAGGTTTTTGTTTTGTGTTATTCAATGAGGAGGAACATTTAGAGTTCCAAGTTGGGATCCCAAGAAGACATTTCCTTTGGGGAGGCCTTCTCGTCCTCCTGGTCACCACGAAGAGCTTCTCTGGTCTATGCCAACGCAGGGAAGACCCTGGGTGAGGGGTAAAGGTGCCCACACAGGACCCCCAGGTTGTCAGAAGATGAAGAGACAGGGGTCACAAGAGCCCCTTGCTGGTATAAAAGTCAGGGACACTTTTTGGTCTTGGAATTCCTCAAAGGCACGTCCACTCTTTCTTCCCAGGCCCAAGGGAGTGCCGGCCAACTTCCCCTCTCCTGCGGATGCCTGCTGCCTCCTCCAGGGTCTCCGTCCTCAACCCGCGTGGCGGCACCGTGTGACCCGCCATCTCTGTCCCCCGCCGAGCTGCCCTTGAGGTTTTCACAGGTTTCTGTTGATACGGGAGAAACTGGAAAGACGTTCTATTTCAGACGTTCTATTTCATGCAATGACATGTCCTCTTACACCGAAGGACCAATAATAGTGCTAACAAAAGCATTCAAAACAGCCAGGAAGAACCACTGAGCTCCAGGTGCTGTGTACAGCTTCCATTTACATGTTCGTCCTGGGAGGGCAGGCCGAGGCCCAGCAGGTGAACTCCCTCATCCGAGAGTGCACAGCTAAGCAGAGGACAGTCAGGATCTGGCAAAACTCTTGGCTCCAAATCTCCAGTTCTTTGCGCTTTTCCAAACTACAGACCTCAGAAGAATCAGGCTGGGTACCTGTTTAAAAAGACAGGTTTTGGAAGGCACCCTGCTCGGAGCCAGCCGCTCCCGGGGAGCGCCCTGTCGGTCTGAGGGGTTGCAAGCTGCTCTTTGGGTCAGAGCGGTTCGCGGACATGCTGCCCTGTGGTCACCTGCCACAGCAGGTGGAACGTGGTGGGGGACCCGTGGGGGTCTTTGGGTCTGTAAGGAACGCCCATGAACTTCACTGGGGCGGCTCCTGTAGACCTGCAGCTGTTCCTCCGAAGGGGCCGGCACTTAGAGCCGGCCCCCTGCAGCCCTGCCTCCTACGCCAGGGACTCCGACGGGCTCGTGGAGCCACTTAACACGTGAGACTGCTTGGCCCGCTGCGGGGTGTAAACCCAGGCGGTGGCGGGCGGAGGACAATTTTATACCCAGGTTCATTTGTCGGCTTGTCAGTTACATAATGATCGCGGTGAATGGGCTACCTTGACAGCTGACCATTTAGGAGCCGCTGACCTCTGATCTCTGGTCACATGATAGGGTCACCTGAAACTTGCCTGACTTCTACCTGGCCGAGGGTAACAATATAAAGGTCAAGTAGGCTGGGCGATTATACGGATCGAGTCCGAGGCAGCTCGGCGAGGAGCTTTAGGAGAGGCCGGGTTGGGTTCCCCGGCGCACAAAGCTATGCAACCACCGCAGAAATGCGTTCAACAAAAGATATACGATTTCAAAGCAGTCTAGAGTAACTCTCCTTGCAAGGGGATAGAATGAACTCATTATTTTTAAAGGGCAACAATGAAAACAAACACTTTGGAAGAAAATATATTCTGCCAGTGATTCTGCCGTTGGGAGGGAAGGCATACAGGCGTATGACCTAATGAGTGATATGAATGCTATGCCTGCAGCGTGGCAGACGGTCCAATTTGATGCAATTACTGGAACAAAATCCCCACCGGGTCACAGCAAGCCCTCCTTTCAGCCACAGAATACGGTCTCTCCGCTGTCCTCTGTCAGCACAAGTGCCCCACAAAGGGCCGTGATTGGCAAAAGATAACCCTTTCCAAACTCCGTGGCTTCCCTGTTGCTTGAAACTTAAGTCCAGTTTGCATGAGACAGTCTCAAACTTCAGAAGGATTCCAGAATAACTTAGCGATCAGAAATTCAAGGCAGCTGTGATTTTCAGAGGCACTGTAATGTTTTTTAAGAAGCGTTTCTTCCTGGGAAATCTGAAGAGTTTAATTTTTGACCCTTTGGTTAAAATTCCACTTACGTAGAATCAGATCACGACAGTCACACCTGGGTCGTGAACAGTTACGGAAATGAAAGCTAAAAGGCTAACGTCATCGATTTCCAGACGCTAGAAACTTCGTAACCCACGGAAGAAGCAGATATTACAGAGAAACCTGGTTGACACCAAGGGTCTGATTTCTCCAAAGGAGTTTCCCCTATGAAGTCAGAGGCTGACAGACAGACGGCCATCGGCGCACGACCCACGCGTGCTCCTGAGAGACGGACCCAGCGAAGGACAACGGCTCACAGAACAAAGGGCCAGCTGTTCCGACTCTGGACTGCTCATCTGAGCCGTAAGCTGTGAAATAAATTTGAGTTGATGGTTCCCCCATATGCTCACCTGTCAGTCCCTTTCCGCTGCGCGGCTGTTCTAGAAATACTTCCGTGGACCCTGCCTAATTGGTTTGTGGATGCCGAGAAACATCTCCCAAGTTTATTTTAGCCTTATTCAGAATGGGCAGCCCCTGGATCTTTGTTCCCTTTCTCTTTCTTTAGGCACCTGTACGGACAGGTCATGAGCACCTTGCGGTGGGAAACTCAGGGCAGCCCAGGGCCAAGAGCGGAGCGTTCCATATTGAGAATTAGGGGGAAAGCAGTGGGCTGAAATAAAACGCCAACTCATCACATACTAGCCTCCCAATGAATCTACGCTGGGCACTGATCTAAAAGCTGAGCAGAAGTCCGCAATCTTACCATGGTCCACATGTCCCCAGGACCCACCCCACTGTCCCCACCCCTGACTCTTAGTCCTTCTGTCCTTCCGTGTGTCCTACTGCTCACTTTGATTCTCTGCTCTTCCTCAAACAGGCCAAGAGTACTCTCAGGGGATGGGCATCTGCTGTTTCTTTGACCTTGAAAGCTCTTCCCCTCACATACCCCTGTGGCTGGCTCCCCTACCCTTTGGGTCACTGCTTACACAGAATCCAATCCGTGAGCCCATCCTTGCCTTAACACAGCAACATCACCCCTCCCTTCTCCTCCCGCCCCAGCTCGCCCCATTTCCTTTCTCTGCCACATTTCTCCCCACACTTGATACCATTTGGGGTGTGTGGTGGGTGTGTGTGTTCGATGGGCTCCCTGAAGGCAGGGACTTCTGTCCGTGTCCTCCAATCCTAGAGCAGAGTTTGGCCCATTGTGGCCACAATGAACACAGCGGAATGCACAAATGATTGACAGCAACTTGCATCCGGACTGCACCTCCTCAAAACAAAACCAATTTTATAATAACGACAGTGTGAGTACCAGGCACAAGCAAAGGAGGAACAGTAACAGCACTATTATCACTGGCCGACGTGGAGGACGTTATGGCCGGAGGAACATTGATCTGGGAATTCAAGACCCTGCTCTGCCACCACCTCATCCTGTGACCTTGGGCAGAACCTTGACTCTCTGGCCATCAGGATTCAGATCTGTAAAGTGGAACATTAGGTTAAACGATCCCTAAGGTTCTTCCCATCTCTAAAAAACTGGGATTTCATATATAAACGTTACAGTTTACCTCCACATACCTTATCTCGGGTGATCTTCACTACTAGGGCAGGAAAGAGAGGAGCTATCTCAATTTGGGACGCGAGGAAATGGAAGCTTGGCCGGGTCACATGGTTAGTAAGTCACATCACTGGGACTAGAACATCGGTCATTCATAGTCCGGCACTTTTCTACTAAGCTGCACTTCCTATGTCGGTAGAATTGGAAGTCGTACCAGTCCCTGTTACTCTGAGTCAAAAACGATTTCTTCGGGCAAATTCTCATCCCCTCAAAGATGAGACGTGTGTGTCACAGATCCCACCGGGCGCCCTCCTCCACTAGCCAAGGACTCCACAGGTTCTCTAAGCTGCCACTTCACTTCAAGGCCAGAGGTAACGAACCGCGCCATTTGCCCACGCAAGTTCCGGGATAGAAACAGGATGACATTTGGGTTCAGCTCTTCTGTGGCACCACGACTGCTGTGCTAACGAGGCCCCGGCACGCGAAGGACGTTGGAAACATCCCAGTGTAAAGTCCATTGCCAGTCCGCGTCTCATGCCCCTGGGAGCTGGCGGGCCCTGCTGAGAAATCACAGTGCTTTGGCCCACATAAAAATCTACGCCACTGGGTCAGTGGCCAAGAATGGTGACAACTCAGCTTTTGAAGTACCCGCCTCGTCACAGAGCCTGGATTTAGGCAGAAGGAGCCTCGTTATTACTCTGTGTGTGTGTGTGTTTATCAGTCCACTCACTCATTCATTCATTCATTCTACAAGTACTCACTAGGTACTGGGCTCTAGAGATACTCCATCCAAACTGAGGTTCCATACTAAGGGAAAAGAAAGAATGGGGGCAGGATGAGAACCCGGTATTCTCCGCCACACAGTGTAAGCAAATAGATACGGAGACAATTTCCACCACAGCGAAGTGTCTGGAGCGAATCAAACGGGGAACCGACTGAGGGAATGAACGGGGAGCCTTGGGGACGAGTCCCGGCGAGAGTGGCTGTGCTTGGCAGCCACCCGGGGGAGGTGACTTTAGGCGAGAGTGAATCACCTGACTTACCTGCTCCGCAAGGGACGGCAAGGGGGCCACTGTGGGTGATAAGGCTGACATTGGTGACAAGGGAGGGAGGAGATGGGGTCAGAGAGGGTCTTGGGAGCCACTACGCAGACCGATCTGATTCTATTCTAAAATGGGAAGCTACGGAAGGCTTTCAGCAGGGCCTCCATCCCAGTCCTCGGCAGAAAGTCTCCGATTTCTCTACGAGTCGGGTCCTTTGAGAAGAGCAAACTTCTAAGCTCAAGCTATACACAGTTTTCGAGTGATAGAGCAAAAATATCCTCCTTAAGACGCTCCCCTGGCCTGACGGCCCCTCCCCACGCTGGGCCAAGAGGAGAGTGGACTCTGAGGGAATCATGCCAGAGCCTCCCTGGGTTGCTAAGTTCACCCGATGTGTATCTGCAGAACTCAGCTCACGTCCAATTCACGCCGTCCTTTTCCTGGCCGGAGCTGAGGACTCCGGCTGGGGAAGGGGGGTAACCCTTTCTGCTGAGAGCCATGGAAGGCTGAACAGGCCTCTGAGTCAGCGCCGGCTGCGCTTCTAACGTGACTCGGTCTGAAAGGAGTTTTTAAAAATTGCACTTCAACAGAACATAGACCACATTCTGAACCCCTCCCACAGAAGTCTGTGCTGGGCTGCCTGTGATGCCACCGGCGGACAAAGCCCATCAGCGCCTTGGACAGGCGGGACGAGTTGCCAGAGAGGCTGCCTCAGGATTGCCGTTCGGCCTCCGAACTGTGGGTTAACTGGGAGGGTTTGTTTATGGATCATCACAAGGACAGCTTTCCCACCGGGGCATTTCTGAGGACAACGCCAGCCCAGAGACAAGCCATTATATATTTATTACGTACAGTCCACATTCCCCCAGTCCTCGGCGGGCCAGTGCAAAGTCTCACACTCGCTTGCAGGGTGACCTTGGAACGTGCCCATAAGGAACATTTTCTCATCTGTGAAGCTGAGGCAGCCGCAGAGCCCTGGGGTTCCTTCCAGTAAAGACACTGGTGCCCGCCACCTCATGCCAGAGCCCCGGGGGCCCAGGAAGAAGGTCTCTTCCGTTGAGGTCAATGAGTGAGAACAGGTTTTCACCGTGTGCTGGTTAGGGGTGGGGGCGGGGTGGCCGACGGGAGTGTCTCTGTGCAGGAAAGGCACCCTTCAGCCTCTGTGGGTCCCAGGCACCTTCTCCTTTGCCAAAAACTCAGGAGGCCCTAAGGCAGGGGTGTCCAACCTTTTGGTGTCGCTGGGCCACACATTAAATACATTGTGACATGTAATCACACAAAAAAGTCTCATCATGTTTTAAGTACATTTATGATTTCGTGTTGGGCCGCATTCACAGCCACCCTGGGCCGCGACACCCCTGTGACGCAGGTTGGACACCCCTACTGTAAGGGTCAAAGGATGACACTTGCTTGTGCAGAATGTCATGCGAGAGGAGGCTGGGAGCAAGAGGCCCGTGACAGGCCACCTCTCCGGCTCCTGAGACCAGGCCAGTGAACGGAGGCGTCAGCTCCTTACTGAGCAGCACAGGAGCGGGGTCTGTGGTGACAGGCCAAGGCTCGGAGGTGCGGCAGGCCAGCGCAGCCGGGACTTGATTGGCTGCTGGAACACACCAGCCCCACGCCTGGCCTGCAGGGATCCGGGCTTCCAAGCAGATGGGGAAGCTGGAATTGACACGTTTTGGACGAACGTGTCTGCAGTCAAGACCACCCAGGACCTGGCACAGACCCCTCGCGCTTTCTCTGTGGTGCTAGCACATAGGTTAGACGGCAAGACCTGGGAAACTAGTCACTGCTCCTAATTCAACTTGTTCTTTCCAACTGGGACTGGCTGGCAAAGGTCCTCGGCCCCAAGGTGCCTACCAGTGGGTTGCAAAGCCAGGGTCACCTCAGTGCCATCAGCAAGTGGCCAGTCCACGTGGTGTGAACGGAGAGGTACCAGTTCAGCATTCCCTCCAAGAACAGCTCTTGCTCTGGCCTCCAACCAATGCCACCAAATGTCCCATTCATTCATTCATTCTTTTTTTTTGGTTCTAACCTATGGTGGGGAAGGGGAGAAGTAACTGCATTTAAAAATGCAACTACTTTAAGGAGGACAATATTGGAAGTCACCTCTCGGAGAGATACTGCTGTTCCCTGGTGAGACAGAGACACACGTGGGCTCGGCCCTCCCTGGGGACAGAGGAAGAGGCAGGGGTCTCCAAAGCCCAATTTTTCCTTCTTCACGGTTTCACCTGGGGTCGACCACGTGACCAGTCTTCCGGGAGAGATTCGTTCATGGGGCTGGAAACTATAGAGTAGAAGCAATTTAATTGGTTCCAAGTTAATGTCCTTTGCCGCTTGGTCTCCTGTAAGCACCTGGGACTTATGGCCACTAACTTAAAATGATTTATGAAGTTCTTTCCCAGGAGAAGGGTCTTTGGACAGGCAGCGAGTGAGTCTGTGAATTATTCTCCGTAGCGGGAACAGTATGAGGGTGAAGGAATGCGTTCAATGGCAAAGAATCCAAAGCGCTCTCCTAAGAGGGAAGGAACTCTCATTTTTCAGCCAGGTAATCTTTTGACACCCACGGCTAGCTCCTTCTCAACTTCAAATCTGACAGAACCTCTCTTCTTAGGGGCTAATCTTACCTCGTACCCGCTCTGTTTCCAGGCAAGGTTCACAGATTTGCTCAACGTGGCTATCTATGGCAGGGTCAGGAGACAGGAACGCAGCCCTGGGTCTCTAGTTCACTGTTGTTTTTTTCCTTATTGAATGTTATAATTATGCACATTGAGGGTATGTTTTGTGCCAGACGGTGTTTTGATGAAGCGCTTTACTCATGGGATTCTGATGGCCCTGTGAGTCGGCATGGTTATCGGCCCCATCTTACAGGTGGGGACACTGAGGCACTGAGTGGTTATGTAACGTGCCCAAGGTCACAGAGATCGTGTGTGCTGTGGCCACGATGTGAGCCCAGGCGGCCTGGCCCCAGAGCGAGGCTCCGAACTGCCACTTTATAATGCGAATATAATGTTATTGAAACAATGCACATTCTCTGTCTCAAATCTACTGGTACAGGAGGGTTTATAAAGCTAGAGTCGCCCCCTCTGGTCCACCTCACCCTGGATTTGTGTCTAATGGTGGCTCCCTTCTGTATCTCTAACTAATGTGCACCCACTGATACTGCTTCATCCACCAGCTCTGACATTACCTGTTGGCTTCCTGCAACGTTACGGGAGAACCCAGCTTGCCCCCACCCTGTGCATGTGAGTGGTGTTTGCGTCCGCCCTGACGCCATACCCCCGGCGTTCGCTCCTGCATAGAGTTTTGGCTGGCCCTCCCTGTCGCTTGCTTTAAACAACAGACTGAAGCAGAGGGGACACAGATTCATGGCAGCTTCCGGTTCTATGTTCCTCGAAGTCTCAAGCCTCAGGGTTTGACGGCTGGCTACCTGGAGAGACCACGTGGAAAGGCCACTCGGAGAGGGAGAGGCCCAGCTGGAACCTGACTCTAGTCATGAGCAAGGCCCCCCGTGAGGCCAGGAGCAGGACAAGCTACCCAGCCGAGCCCTGGCCACCCCACAGAAGGCTGGAGTCCGCCGTGCAGAATGAATGCTGTGGTTGTCTGAACCACCAAGCTTTGTGTGATTTGTGGGGTAGCAGTGGGTAAGTGAAATAGCGTGTTCCGCATTTCTAGTTCCTTACTTGGATGCCTTTGTAACTTCGGGTGATATGCTCAAATTCTACGTCTGGTTCCATTAACTTTTTTATTGTGGTAAAAAAAATAACATAAATCTGCCATTTCAACTGCTTTGAGGCTCACAAGCCTCGTGAATGGATTGTATTCACGATGCTGTGGAAGCATCACCTGCAGCCACTTCTAAGCGTTCTCCAGCCCCTCAAACAAACTCCGCACCCATTAAGCGACATTTCCCATCCCCGCTCCTCAGCACTGAGAAGCCTCTGATCTGCTTTGTGTCTCCATGAACTCTCCTATTCTGGACAGTCTGTGTCAGGGGAATCAAACGATTCGTCCTTTTGGGCCTGGCTTATTTCGCTGTGCATGATGTTTCTGAGGTTCATCCAGATTGTTGCATGAATCAGAATAATATTCCGCTGCATGTCTACGTGACATTTTGTTTACCCACTCACCTGTTCACGAACAGCTGGGACACTTCCATCTTTCGGCTACCGTGACTGATGCTGTGATGAGCCTTGAGGGGCAAGATCTACCTGTTTGAGCTCCTGCTTTCAATTCTCCTGGACTTCCATCTAGGAGCGAGACTGCTGGGCCATGTGGGGATTCTGCACGAATTCACACTCCCGCCAGCAATGTCTGAGGGCTCCAATTTCTCCACAGCCTGGCCCACACCTATTTTTTTTAAATTATTTTTACTTTTTGATTGGAGCCACCCTGGTGGGAATGAAGCAATCTCTCATCGCGCTTTTGATTTACATTTCCCTAATGACTAACGATGCTGGGCATCTTGTCGTGTACTTATTTGCCATTTGTGTAGCTCGCTTGGAGAAAAGTCTCAGCAAGTCCTTTGCCCATGTTTACATTGGGTTGTTTGTCTTTTATTGTTGAGATTCAGGAGCTCATTACATATTCTGCACATTAAACCTTTATCGCTGTTACCTGATCTGCGATATTGTCTCCTATTCTATAGGGTGTCTTTTCACTCTCTTGAAAATGTTCTTTGATGTCCTAAAGTTTTTAATTTTGAGGAAGTCCAATTTACCTATTCTTTCTTTCTTTTCTTAGGATCTCTTAGCTTTTGGCAGAATCTCTCAATTTCCCCCTTCAAAGGGAAGGATAAGAGTGCCCAGCATGGAAGGGAAGAAGGAGCCGGTTACCAGCATGGAGCGGAGCTGCAGGAACCTTAGGTCCCAACGCCTCCTGCACGCTGGCGGGGTGGGGGTGGGGGGTCCTTCCCACAGACCCGCCGTGCTCAAGCCAGTGCCTGGCTATCCCCGAAGCTAAACCTCTACTTGATGACCCTGCTAACCTAACTTTGAGCTTTTCCCTAGCTCTAACAGTGAGGAATGTGAATGATTAAAAAATACCCAGCATCTTTAATTTACACTCACTCATCCTGGAAGTTTCCATTCTGCACTTCTATTCATGAGACCCAACTATATAGACGCCTGATTTCTTCCACTGACCCAGAGGAAACAGGCAGACACCTGGCCGATTCCAGTCTAGAGGGATGGCAGTGTCAGAGACCCCCAGTAAAACTTTTCATGGGACTTGCCCCTCAGGCCCCCTGGCAAACTTTTCTGATCCTTTAAAGAAGTTCCTGCCACCTGCTTTTAAATCAGTAAGAGACTGTGGAGTGGTTATTACGACCTTGCATGTGTCTATCTCCTCAGTGGAAAACCATTCTTTACGCAGTCAGTGACCCCTCTGTCTAACGGGAGTCTTGGCAAGGAGGGCAAATAGAGAGAGAACCTGGCACCCGAGCAGGCGAACGCTAGAGTGTGGGTGAGGCTCTCCCGACAGGCGGGGGCAGCTCAGGGGACACAGTCTGACTTTGTGTATACCTGAGTCTGGGCAACAAGAAACTTACCATAATAACGCTCTTCTTGCATAACAAGCTTTACTTGGGCAGTTCTGACAGCCAATTATCATTTTCTCCCCTCACAAACACTGAATGCACAGCCACTTGGAATGTTTGTTCATTTGTGGGGCGCTGAGGACAGCAAGTGCCTCGTAATAGTTGTTGTTCTCACCATCGGAAAGGAAGTGCGGCTTGGTAGGAAAGACGGAAAAAGTATTTTGAGCTAGCAGGTCAATGTAAGCCTTCTCAAAACTGCACCTGCTAAAGCCAGCAGGCTGTTAAAACAATTACATGAACTATCTCATTTCCAAATAGATAATGATGTTTAGCATAATTGCTTATAATTTGAAAAACTAGAAACAACCTAAATTGTGGGAATAATTCTAAGCTCCAGGACATCTACACTATGGACTTCTTTGCCACAACTAAATAGAATAAAACTGATTTATACTCCATGTTCTAATAGGGGAAGACTTCCAAACGTAAGGTATATAATTGACTAACAAGAGCAAGTTGGGTATTGATCTATCGCGTAATAACCATTCATGCAGAACAAGCAAGGAAAACATATTTGTCTGTGGGTATTGCTACAGGTCTGTAAATGCACAGAAAGTATTTGGAAGGACAAGGTCTGAGATTGGGGGTAGCGGTCAAGGCACATTTTGTTAAAGTTTTAATTTATGGAATACTAGCTGGCCTTCAAAAAAGCTTTTGCCCTTTGTGACAGCATGGATGGACCTGGAGAACATTATGCTGAGTGAGAGAAGCCAACTGGAGAAAGACAGATACTATACGGTTTCACTCACATGTGGAATCTAATGAACAAACTGAACTCGAAAGCAGAGACAGACTCACAGACGGAGAGCAGGATGGCAGTTACGGGGTGGGGCGGGGAGGTGAGGGGGTGGAGGGACTGAGCAAAAAGGAGAAGGGGTTCACGGACATGGGCGCCAGTGCGGTGACTGGGGGGTGGGGAGAGGGATGTAGGGGTGATAAAAGGTAATGGGAAAAATAACAGTAAAAGTACATTTTCAAAAACATAAAAAAAAGAAACTAAATATATTGGGTAAAAGAAACAAAATAATTTATCTGAGGATGTGACTCAGTTCTTCAAATGTCTTTAGTTCTAATTTTTTGTCTACCAGTCAGATTTCTGGGAACTCAATGAGAAGCAGTAAATTCTTGGCTCGGGCAATGGAGGACTTTGAAGTTAACTAGGGCGAATTTACAACCACCAACATAGCAATGGTAGGGTCACCTGAGGATTGGAGTAGGAAAAGGGAGTTCTGTGGACTGCCTGTCTCACCTTCCCCGGCCTCCCGCCATCCCGCTGAAACTGAAGCCTTGCAGCAGGGGAAGAATGAAAAATAAGAGACCGGGGACTAGGCTTATTTTAAACACCTAAGCTTTATAAAACCTCTTTCATCTACACGTCTCTTAAGAAAACTGTCAAAGCAACAAAGATGCAAAGTGGAAACAGATGTTTTTCCAACAAAAATGCTCTCAGGAATGGTGTCAGAGAGTCAGAGTTGTTTTTTAAGCAATGGTACCAACCATTCTTCTTGTCCACCATCACAGCCCCTGGCGTGTTTCTCTGGGCACGCCAGATCCAACGGCACCGGCCACGCAGCCCGGGTTTCCAGCAATCCCTGAAGGCAGGAGGGCCTGCGGCTCTGGACCTAACTTCACAGCACCGTCCCCCCACCCGCCTCCACTGCCACCCCTGCAACAGGCCTAAGAGAGCTACATTTGAGCAGGCCAAGAGGGGGCAACTGCATTTTACTCTCCTATTCTCTGGCTGACTTCCTTTTTCCCTTTAGGGGAAGGGCAGCCCTCTGGAACACCTTTGAGATGCAAAGGGTCTTGGGGAGCACAAGCTTCCCCCCTCCGAGTTCACCACCCCTCCCCTAAGTCTTCGCTCTCAGGCACCTTAGTTGCTAAAGGCATTTAACTTTAATTCCATTTGACTTCAATTGTGACCAAATTACTGTAAAAAGGAAGAAGACAACAAGCTGTAAATATGAGGAGAGACAGAAAATCATTGAGAATCCTGCCTTTATGAATATTTGATGAAGAAAGGTTAGATCCATAGCTGGTAAATTATAAGAAATTATGTCCATCATGTGACTCTGTCAGCAGAGGTTAATACAAATGGGTTGGGACTTAGCTGGGATGACAACGCAGATTAAAAAAGATTTGTCCTGTCCTCACTGCAATTAGTTTTTCTGCTGTTATTAGTGAAATAGGGTTGATTGTTAGGATTATAGCAAGAGAGCAACTGCCTGGTGAAATCGTTTTGTTTTGCAGACCAGCACCGCGTTTTCACAATAAATTTTTCATCTCTGCTAATCTCACCCTTAATTGTGTGGCTGTGGAAAGCAGGAACCAATGATTAACTCTTTCGATCCTGCAGCGGCCGCCACCAAGTACGCTGATGACTTGCTGGCCGCACGGGACCAGCCGGCGTTTTTCTGCAACGGGATGCGTGGGCCTCGTGGTTCATTCAGGGCAAGCGGAAAAGTGGTCATTTTGGCTCAAATAACAGCTCCAGTCAAGTGTGAAATTGTATATAATTGTGGTATAGGATTTTGCCCGGGTGAAAGGGCTTCTTGGGGGTCCCATTATGAACCTCATTTCTCAGGTGTTTAGGATTCATTTTTCGCTTTCAAAAAAAAAATCTGAATTAGGCTTCCCTGGCTCTGCTTGGAGGCCTTGCTGTCGTCGATGTTGATATTTTGCACAGGGCACCGAAGAAGTCATGTGGCCTCCTCTGCGCCAAGGCTGCTGCCTCCAGCACAGGAGCCGGGGATGGAGAATACACGGACACCCTGAACCCCAACAGCCGAGGGCGTGATTTATCCAGGCAGTAGCTGGGATTTCCAAGGGTGCCTTTATGACCTTTCAATGAGGCTGAGGGGCTTGGAGACGGAGGCCAGAGAGAGGGTGGGGTGAGCAGGCAACTGAAGGAAGTCAGGATCAGAGGGGATTTGAGTTCCTAGTTCTTCCAGATCGGGCTCAAAAACAAGCAAACTTCGAGGATGTGGAGCCAGCTAGCTTATTTACCGCCACCAGGCTCCTTGTAGAAAACGCCGCTGTCCTGGCCCACGGTCACCCTGTCTGGATACCTACACACCCTGAATCACCTGCCTTTCCTACAGCCGCTGTGGATTTTTAAACCAAGGGCTATGGCTGACGGAACGTTTGAAGATGGGCAGAGGACGAAGAAAAAGGCGGACATGACCTTTGCCATGGAGGGCATGCGAAGGAAGGGAAGGTATAGAGAACACAGGGCGTACTCACAACAGGAAGACAATTAAAAAGTAAAAATCTAAACATAAAAATGGAATATATGCTAATAAATCAAGAGACTCCAGAGGCCCAGTGCAGAAGACAAAGTGTTTTGTTTTTTTTTCACTAGTCTACAGTCCGGCTAGAAAACACGGATGACTAGGGAAAACCTGTCTTGGGAAGGGTTAAACGTGACAGCCGAACGAATAATTGGAATTGTCACACCAGTGGCAATCCCACGGTAATGCAGCTCTAAGCAAGGCCCGCCGAGACTTCTGCCCACACCGCGGCACACTCCGCCCACACTTACAGCCATCCAAAAGGAGGGAATTTAACACATCAGGGAGCCCGCTGGATTATCAGATCAACTAATCAATAACATTGACAATATTTCTGCCTAAAAGCATGGGGGAGCGGTAAGTGAGGCACCAAAGGAGACAGGATCTCTGCCAATACATTACCTTGGACCTCTGACCTCTGCCCTGGGCCCTGGAGGCACATGACTTTTCTTCCCGAGATCTGGGGTTTTCTGCCTAAGTGACTTTGACCTGCTTGAGTTGAGTCGATTGCATCCTTCATTAGGAACTGGTACGGGGGACATATGCAAATGACACGGACCCAGTCTCCCAGCATCTGAAGCCAGCGGCGTGCCTGGTCCCAACAGGCCTCCCACCCCCACCCAGACTCTGCAACTCTCAGCTGTGTGTCTGCGACATCGCTGGACTCAGTGGGGTACAAATGGCTTCTCCATGTATCTGGATGGCTCCTGAGACTTGAGCCACCTGAAGAGTTCTGTCCCCTCTGTGTGACCTATACCTGGCGGCTGGCTCTCCAAAGACATTTTGGCTGCTCTTGACTCACTGAATTTAATGCTCTAGAAAGCAACCAGACCTCATCACTGAGGATGAGGCTAACTCGGGGAGACAGGAGAATACAGTTTCCATGTCCCCAAGGCTATGAAGGAGCATTTGGGGCAGTGCAGACTCCAACCCCTCGGACCCACACCAAACATGCGCTGTGGGGTCTGACCACCTCCCCAAACTGCTCCTTTTGGTGCAGAAGTCTAGAGGCCAGCCCCCGAATATCGGCATGAACACCAAATCTAGAAACACATTTGCGGCCGGTAAAGATTGTCAAGGGAAAGGGACTAAGTATCCGCTATAAATCAGTTTCTTTATTTCACTTTCTTAACTCTGTGCAATCATTGCAAGTATGCTGATAAGGAAACCGAGGCTTAGGGATTCCATAACTTGTCCACGGATGCAGAGCCAGTCCGGGGAAGAATGCCGCTCAAATCCAGGCCAGCCAGGCTCCAAACCACTTCCCAAAACTCTCTGCGCCACCCAGGTGGCCTCGTTTCCACCAGAGGAACAAAAGACAGCTTACCAAATGCAGTAAACACACAGCGACCACATGCCAATCCCCCGAAACTTCCGAAATGCCCAAGAAGAAGAGGGTCGGGCAGTGCCACACTGCAGAAGGAACACTGGTGGGGGAGCATGTTCTGTTCTCAGACAGGATACCGCGGGGGTGCGGACAGGGGCCTTAAAGAGGTATCATAAAATGCAGAACTTCCTTGGACGCGGGTCCCTTGTGGTCCACATCTGTGCCAGGCACTGGGCTCGCTAACCATGACAAAGCCAAGGTTTTCTGAAGCGGGCATGTGATTGTAGTCCGCCTGGCTGGGCTGTAACTATTTCAAGGACTATTAAATTAAACCCTGGAGACAGTCTCCGTTAAGATAAAGAGCATGCTTTTTATTGTGCCATCAAAGGAGGCCAGAAAACCTGAAGCTTTCAGCTTTAAAGACAACATAATGAGATCAGAGATTTTTGCTTGCAAAGAAATTAACTTTCGGTTAATTAATGAAAGTAACCTTAAACAGTGGGCGTGTTGCCAGCAACCAGGACACTGGAGTGCAAAGGAGGGGGAGATAATGGACTACTTTCAAGGGCCCAGGGCGCAGCAGCCCAGAAAAGAAATTTGATGAGGATGCTGCTTGTAAATTTGATCTCAAATTCTTAAGATGGACAAATAATAGTCTTATCTGTAATAAAGTCTGCTACAAATGCTTTCTTTTCACCCATAATTTTCTGTTCAATTTAGATAGAAGATTTAATTAGATGTTGGTGAAACACCAGTTATTTAATAATACCCTTAATAAAAATCTAATCTATGGGACATAGAAACCACGGTAACATAATCACAATTTGAAAAATACATTTTCGAGTTATCTACTTTTTACAAGGAAGAAAATATATGTATGTGGCATGTTGTTTTCCACTCAGGGTAAGGACTAAGAAAGTGAGCCCAATAAGAAAAAAAAAGTCCCCAAATTGCCACCCTTTCTCCTTTCTCATAAAGTCTGTCTTTAAAGGGTTTCTTTTGTCAGCTGCAAGCAAAACGAGTCCTTGAACCTGAATGAAGGAATGAAGGACAATCTCGGCCCGCCTGATCAAGTTTTTAAGCCAAAAATTGCTTATTGTTGGAAACTGACACGTAAGGATTCCCAAAATTGTATGCGAAACCATACGGCCCCTCTATCTGTTAAATCTAACCTGCATGTTCCCTTTACAGACTATCAGCAAACCCTGCAGAGGAGGTAAGGGCTCTCCCTTAGCTTTACGGGAAGTCGGAAGTTGCAAAGGAGTATAATTAATTAATGGCACACAAGTGACCCACAGCCCATACAGAGACGCCAGGAAGGAGGTTTGGGGTTTTTACTACTCCTGATCTCCTCACATTGTAACTAAAGGCAGGACCCTGGACCAGACACCCCAAGCCCCAGGCTTCACATTTCCGACATCAGATGCCAGTGTCAGTAGTTGGTGTTGGTGTCGCTGGACGCTGTGGAGTTCTCACACCCCTCCATGGTGATGTAGGTGGAGGATCTGATCGAAGCCATTTCTCAGATGAACAGAGTGGGGGCGACTCTAACTGCGGTAGAAGGGCTCACCGCCCCCCGCCACTCCCCCCATCTGGAAGGGCAGGTAGGTGATGGTGAAATCAGTCTCTTCCTATCTCTCAACCCGCCCGGCACCCAAACTAAAGCGCCTATCGAGTGAACACCGTGTGTCCCTGGCCAGGGCCCTGTGGCATCTCTGCTCGTGTCTGACTTGAGAAGGTCACTGTTTAATGCGTCTGGATGTTACGATCGCCCAGATTTAATCATCGGGATGGAGTTCCAGTGGCTTCCGCCATGTGTGAATTTAAATAACGGCCCCTCCTCTCACAAAGGAAGGGAAGCCCTTAGAGTTCGCCCATCTGTTCCGAGAGGCCGTTCACTCTGAGCTTCTGATTAGAGGCCTCCTACCATCCTCTGTGCACTGTAGTCCAGACCGTGCCGCCGTGTTCGGGGGCATCGAATAATTTATCATGCTTGTTACTTGTAGCTCAATTCTAATTCGTCTCTGGCTCCTGGCACAGGGCCTGGCAGGGACTGCACATGGCCTGGGCTTATCCACAGCCTCCCTACACCTGAGGCAGCCAGCGAGGGCCTACCAGGCACGCGGGGGCCACGCACCTGCCCGGGAATGTGTCCTGACCGGGCGTCAGATTGGATTTCATTTCTGTGTCTGCCACGCCAGCACCAGCATGGTTGCCTCGGCCAACTCGCACAAGCCCAGCCGCAAACTGGGCGAGAGGACGACAGAAATTGGGGACCCGCCGCAAGGTTCCTGAAAAGTGGAGTGAGGACACAGCGAGAGAACTAGCTGACCTAAGACCTAACTGCCTTCTTTGGGAAGTCGGGGGGAGGCTGCACCATGCACCCATTGTTGGGTCTCTTTCCAATGTGCACAGACATCTGTCAATCACCCTCCTCCCGCCCCTCCATGAGGCGGCTTCCCCTTCTTTTCCAGGGAAAAGACACTTTTTTTTTTTAAAGAAGAAAAGTTGATGCACTTTCAGTTTTGAAAAGCAAAAAGGAAAACACAAATCCCAGCCCCCTTTCTTGGGAGGTGGGCTCTGAGGCCTCCTTGAATATTAGGAGATGGGGGGGGGTGCTCCACTTGCAGGGTTCACACGACATCCCACCTCGAAAGGGTCTTGGAGCCCAGGGCGGCCTTCCAGAGGGACGTTGACTTCAGTGGTCTGTTAAGCAAGCAATGCCTCAGTCACAGCGCATACTTCCAGAGCAGAATCCTGACTTGAGGGCTTCAGGCCAAACTGCACATCGGTCAGGCCCTTTGCCATGGGTTTTGTGAAAGAGAATTCTCCAGGCAGGGCTGACTTTGGTGCTTGAACTAGAATGACTGACCAGGTAACAAAAAACACCACACGAGTCGGTCATGTTTGTGTTGCTGGGGAAGCCACCGAGGATCCTGGGTGATATTCAAGGCGCCCCAGCTTGGGCTTCTCGGGACAGCTGAGTCCCCTGAGCGCTGGCAGCTTTGCCACAGTGGCCGAGACCCTGAGCTCTGAAGTCCAAGAGAGGACTGCGTTGGGGTCCCGACTGGGTGACCTGACTTGGGAAAAGCACGAAACCTTGCTAAGTTCCCTTCTCTGTAAGTGGGGCCGCAAGTACCGATTCCCTCGAGCCACCGTGAGGATCCGACGAGGTCATGGACATGCAGTGTGGAGCACGACGTCTGGCACCCGGTAACGGGCTCTGTCGGTGACAGCCACTGCCGTCGGTGTCGTCCCCTCCCTGGCATTTGGGACTGCGCGTGGCGACCGTCACCCCATCACTGTCTCTAACAGTCAGGCATGTGCTTCTGCTCTTATAACCATGAGGATGAGCCCTCTCCTTGTACCCCAAGCATGGACCCCTCCCCCCTATGCCTGCCGGCACAGCCGCCTGAAACAGCTTAAGGCTCTGGCACAGAGGCAACAAAACGGTGACTGAGGGGTCACATCTACCTACCCATTTGTTTTGGCCCAAATAGTATTGGCTCTTGTGATTTAAAAAAAAAAAAAAGTGAATTATTTTTTAAACAATGAATATAGGAAGAAATCCAGAAGTTTTGCTCAAAAATCCAGACCAGATTTCCGACTTTGTTTGAAAAACTGAAGGGCTGCTTCTCTGGGTCAGGATGCCCACGGTAGTCACACTGGCTGGAGACCAGCCGCAGCGGCTGCCCCTTCGGGGAGGAGACGCCCAGGCCACAGCGGGAATGAATCCCGCCTCTCGGCTTGGCCCGCTTCGTGCGTCTCTCTCACCGGGTCCTGCTCCAGTTCCCTGGCCTGGAAGCCAGCCAGCCCGGTTCTGTTGTCAGCGAGCCCCCCGGGGGATGGTCTGCGTGGCTTTTCCCGGATTTCGGCCATGTGCTCTCTGAATTTTCAGTTCCGGTGGGCCCTGGGCTGCGTTAGCTTAGTTCTGTGAGTGGCCCCACTGCATAGCAATATTTGGGTGGCGTCTATGTGGGGGGACCACCAACGCTTAGTCAGTCCCCCCTCTGTTTCCGTTCCCTCGCTCGAGTCAAACCGACTTAATGTATTTCCTTCTGGCTTCACCTTGAGGCCCATTCAGACCCAAGAATGTAGGGAGATGCCAGATCAGTAAGCTCAGAATCTAGTTCCCTTCTGGGCTTGGCCGTCCTGTGCCTAAGTGTCCTCGCTGTCCCTGATTGTGTCAGTGGACACCCGAGTCACCAGGCCCTCAGAAACACCACCCTCTCCTCTATGGAGCAAACTTATTCTCAACGACAGTCATGTCATCATCGGCAACAATAACTTTCTTGACGTTTATTAGTTTAAAATAATCAGTTAACAATTAAAGAATTACATTTCAACTTAAAATGTTACTCAAATTCAGTCAAATACTTTGTGTAGAGAACTAAAGTTTTCACTTAATGAGTATGACACACAGAATACTTTGTAAAGGGTTTCGCTGTTTTAACTTTAAGTGGTCACGTGGGGTGACAGCGGAAGCGCCCCAACTGTTGAATCTTTATCTTGACCACTGCCTACCGCTGCTTATTTTCAACCTAGCATTTAGACGCAGGACTATGTGGTACCATAGTAGCCGAAGACAGAAACTGCCCGTGGCGGGAGCTCCAACAATTCCAAACGGTAAGGCACTTACTCTTGCAACGAAGAGGTGTCGTGGCGTGCGTGAGTTGCTGATCATATAACTGAGAATTCTCAGAAATTAATGTGCGTGGAAGGCAATGTTTATTAAAGGGTATGTTACTAAAATGTGTTCATTTGAAATGCATACACACATATAAATATATACGAGCAAATTTTAGGAGTGATTCGGAAATTGTGTAGAAATGAGGCGAATCGAGGTATTTTGGAGAGAATTATTCTATCACTGACGTTGTTTAGAACTGACAGAGAACAGTGGTCATGGAAAGCAGACTGACTGTGAGTTTTATTCTTGTTTTTGAATCTTCTGCAGACACTGTGCCCCCTTAATGCTGGCGTGGGGAGGGGGGGCAGCCTGGGGGGGGCACGTCTCCCTGCCCCACCTTGGCCCATCACTGCCCATCTCTTAACTCAATTTCGACTTTTGATGGCCCAGACAGTCTTGTCTGGTTTCCTGGCCCATTCTGCCCAGAACTCTGCCTGAGTCTTTGATCTTCTCTTTCAAATCCGTTCATCCGGATTCTTGATCCAACTGCCCATCATTCGAACCTCCGGGCCTGGCTTGCCTCTTCCTTCTGGCGCAGCTCCTCGTACCAAACCCCTCACCTACCTGCGCCCTTGCTGTCTGTTGTTTGCAGCTCGCTGTCCTTTGTCTTGGTGATTCCTCTGGATGTGCACGCCTGCCTGCCTGCCTGCCTGCCTGCCTGCCTGACTTGGGGCACTCAGCTCCCTTCAGGTCTAGCTCAACTGCTGGCACAGACCCCCGTGGTCCTGCCGCCTACGTCCCAAAGTCACAGTTGCATAAGCATCATTTTGATGTCAGTAGCTTGAGGGGGGCAGCTGGGGATGCGTACTTGGCCTTGAGTAGGACTCACTGGTGATGCCAGAGGAACACAAGGAATGAAGGAGCGACACATGGCCGCCACGCTTACCAACATCAAGGCCAAAACAGGTGACCACTCTGCAGGCGTTGGGCTTGGTCTGAGGTTTGTGGCTTTATTTCACTCCACGCTCACCTACTGGGCTCCCAAAGGTGGCTGCAGTGATCACGATGTCTGTTTCTTAGGACAGTCTACTGCCTGATAGCAGGATTTATGGTCTTTACTTCTGAGATGTCAATAAAACCACCTGGCCACGTGAGAGCTTTCTCCAGGGCAGCCTAATATAGAATGCTTATCTTATTCAGGCACAACCTCAGCCTTTAATATCCCACTAAATCTGCAAATCAATCCATGACTTTTAAGATTTCTTTTTGAGAGGAGTCTTAGGCAGCCGGGAGTCCCTTTATACAGGATGATGGTGGTGCTCGTTAACTTTATCAGTTAATCACATGCGTCCATGCCCATGCAGACCAGCTCACTGAAACTGTATTCCTCTGCTTTTGCTTAAAAACGTGACCTATTATTACATGGAACAAGAGCTTTCAAAAAGGGTGGTGGTTGTGCCTCATCACTCTGGAAAATTGAGACAGAGGTTCAATATTTAATTCTAAATCCTAAGTGTCCATTATTAACACATGTGCCTGGACTCATTTGCAGCAAGGAATAATCACCTCAGCCCTTCCTCCGGTTCCAAATGAAATGATACTAAAGAAGCACTTTAAGGGAGGCCATGACAGGCTAAATAATGAGTGCATCCTATTCATTTAGCCCTTAAAATCCAGCAAAAATCAGTTTCCCAATCACATGCGCTGCTTAATTCCACATGATAGTTTATATGCATGTAATATATACATGATGTATGTGTGCTTACATATACATATGTGTATATATGCATACACATACAAAATATACGTGTACCTGAAAGGCACAGAACATAGTTTCAATGGGGGTTTAGATCGCTGTGTTTGAAGAACAGCATTCACATGTTTTCCTGATATTTCCTGATATTCCTGATATTCCGTTCCATTCCTACTTGCTTTGTGCCATTCAAATGTTGCCCGCCCCTGCATAGTTGTTCTATACTTCTGGAGGCACTGCTTTAAAAAACCTGGGCCACCTTCACAGATTTTAGAAAGTGACCCTTTATTCTCCCGAAGAGGAGAAAGGCAGGTCAGTCATCTATTGACTCCTCGGTGTGATTACCGGCAGAAAGCTCTGGCTTTGTGAAATTTCTGCTTTCTAGTTAGTTACCTCACAAACAGACACCAGCAGGAGGTACAGATAAGGATCGAAAGATTAAGCTTTGTCACTCAAACGATAATTAAAAAGAGTATTTTAAACACACTGTAAATATACACGAGCCATCATAAAATCATCAAAACCCTGCCAGAGTGCACCACCTCCAGAGTCTATAGATTATCGGGCAGAGAGGTATTGATGTTAAGTCCTGCTTGTCTTGGAAGATTGTCATTAACTGTCCCAAGCCCGCACTCAGCCAGCCACCTGAGCTGGGGGAAGATGGGAATCTGGCTTCACACACATTCTGGTGGCAGACAAGTGGGATTTAGGGCGAGCAGTTTAATATGCATCTCGTGTGATTCCACTTCAAGATCCCTTAAAATACATACATTATTCCAAGTACTCAAATAAAAACAACAGAAAGCAAGGTTCTGTTGTCCTGCTTTTAAGAAACAATTTCGTACACAGGAAAGACTTAGGAAAGCAGACTGCTGTCCTGTAAACATTGCATTTATAACATGTGGTAAGGAGACACATGAGCGCATGTGGACGAAAAGTGGGCAGCGGCGTCCCCTTTCCTAGGGAGGAGGGCTTGTCACTGCAGTCTCATTAGGATGTCGTGCATTGTTAAACTGGTAAAACATTTCTGTATATTCCAATTAGTGCAGCCATTTACCGGCACAGACATTACAGAGAAAACTCTCTTCTTCTTTTTTTAAAGTCCTTCCCACTGGGAGCTAAGCCTTTGTTTGACAATTCAGAGAATGTTATTTAGAGGTTTTAATTGCTCAGTTGATCTGCGGCTGGATCTCAATAATCAAAACAATAAAATTATTGGGTTCTGTTTTTTTTTGACAACTGTAATAAAATGCTGGCAGCATCCTGGGAGAGTTCACTGGGGCCGGATTGACGCTGTCAGATTCTTTTTCATATATCTTTTTTATCAGAGGCCAAGTAGCCATCTTTTAAAAAGTAAAAAGTACATTAATCATGTCGCCATTTTCAGCAGATATTTCAACGATAGCTCAGTGTCTACATGAAAAACCCAATCTGGTTCTAACAATGGAAGCTATCTATGAAAAGGGGTGCAATTCCTAATTAAAAAGAAAAAACAATTCTGCAAATCAATGAGAAAAAAAACAAACATTCCAATAAAAACGGGCAAAAGGCTTAGACGAATATTTCACAAAAGAAGAAATATAGTCATTTTAACCTAAGAAAATTCTTCTACCTTAACGGTAATCAAAAGAAGGTAAATGAAATCAAGAAGATACTGTTTTCCGAATCGATCACATTGAAACCGATGATGCGCAGACACGGACACACACACTCACACTCTCTCACACACACACACACACTCACACACACTCTCACACACACATGCTCTCACACACACTCACACACACACATGCTCTCACACACACACACACACACACACTTTCCAGGGACGCGAAGGGGGAGGATGGCAGGCATCTGCTCACGGATGGCTACGGAGACTTTATAATTGGTTCAACCGTTTGGAAGAACGTTCTGGCAATATGGGCAAGAAGCCTTAAAAACGTCATGTCCTTTGACCCGGTAATTCAGTTTCTAAGGAGAAACTTTACCCTTTTCCAGGGTGACAGAGATCCACAGAACATTTTCCGACGAGGACACGCACCCCAGCACTTTACAGAAGGAAACGATAGGGAACAACCCACATACGCAACCACAGGAGAAAAGTTCGATAAATACGGCATATCTAGAAAAGGGAACTCCAGTTTCTATGAACAGTCACGTGGCAGAGAACACCAAGAGAAACGGGGAACCACTCGGGAGCTCGAGGCAGTGAGGACAGGCAGGCTACATGTTCCGATTCCAATTTCGCTTTAAAAAGCGTGTGCGTACGTGGGTGCGCGCCGATGACAGAGTGGATGGGAACAGACTCACAGGGGTTGCCTCAAAACAGCAGGTCACAGGAGACCTTACCGTTTTAAACTCCTGTTGAGTTTTCAAAAACTAATTTTTAATAGCCTAGACGACATGTTCATTTAAAATTGCTCATTATAAAAAAGCAAATACAGAAATATGGAACCTTAAAAATGTTTCCTACTGTACTACCTAAACAATTTTCCTTACGCAAAGTACACTTAGATCTAAATAAGTTCCTTCTTCTTTTTTTTTTGAAGAGTCTGGGATATCTATCTATACAATAACACATTTTACAGAAATGTAGAAATCAGGCATTTAAAAATGTTTACAAGGGGGGAGGTGCTGGCAGTTAGGACGGTCAGGCCCGGGCCTGAAAAAATGCCTGCCCATTGTACACGGCTGCTCAGTGCACGGAGCGGAGGGCGCCCAACACACGAGATCTGGTGCCAAGGGACACTGGGCACTTGGCTCGGCACAAACAATGGGCAATTAATAAAAGTAAACGAGTTAACACAAAGCAGCCCTGAACGTGCACTCAATTTTGATTTTAAAATTCTTGAAATGGGGCGCCCTGGCTGGTGTAGCTCAGTGGATTGAGCGCGGGCTGGGAACCAAAGGGTCCCGGTTCGATTCCCAGTTGGGGCACATGCCTGGGTTGCAGGCCAGGTCCCCAGTGAGGGCCATGTGAGAGGCAACCACACATTGCTGTTTCTCCCTCTCTTTCTCCATCCCTTCTCCTCTCTCTAAAAACATTAATAAATAAAATCTTTAAAATTCTTGAAACGGGGAAGTTCTTGTTTTAAATAGGCACATTCAAAAGGAGAGTTCCTACAGCAGCCAGCTGCTCCCCCCACCCCCATCTCCACCCCGAAACACTCAGGGATGGACTTTCTGACTTCCTTTCTCAGGGACGACAGAGAAGCCACTGGCATCAGCTCTGAGGCCACATGCATTCCTGAAAACCCAGGCCAAGCTTGACCTTGAAGGTGAAGACCATTATGACCTCACCTCAGTGAGATGTTACGAAGTCTTAGGATTTTTCACTCAGAATTAATCAATTTGCTTACTGAAGAGTCAGAGCAGGAAGACACCACACTCTCTAGTCTGCCCCCAGTCCTGTATCCCCGCTTCTACATTGTTTTCTGTCCCCTGGCTTCCATCTGGGGAGAAAGATCTCCTGACCCTTGAGAAGGCCACCTGGTCTGGCCTAGTTGAAGGCCAGGGAAGCAGAGAATGCACGGGGGAGGCCACGGGGCATGTATGAGAGGGGGGGAAATGAATTACTGGCAGGTCAACAATCATTGGTTTATTAATTGAGTGTCTACTACGTGCCGCGGGCTTTATCTCCTTGGTGCATTATCTCATTTAATTTTGCGTATCCCAGAATGCCAAACTCCACCCTTAGCAAGTCCTTCTCTCCTCAAGCTCCAGCCCGAATAATTCTTTGTGACTATCGATATTAAGGAATATTTCAAGACACTGTTTCTAAGAACTCATTTAACTACCAGTTTCTTCATTTTGACACTAGGGGATGTTTGAGATACACACCCAATTGCAGGAGGTAAAGCGGTGGCCAGCTCTTGGATCTGACCTGGGCAGAGGGGGACCTCCTCTGGCCACGGGAAGCCCACCGAGGCACCTATGGACAGTCTGGCGAGGAGGCCAATCAACGTGGGTGCTGGGGGCGCAAAGCTACAGGCCATGACGCTAGGAAAGGAAGACAGCGGCCTGTCTCTGAACCATGCCTGGCACTGAGATCTCTGCATGCGCTTTTGTTGCCAATCGCAACATTTCCAAATTCAGAGGCAGACTAGAATCCCTCTTCCCCTCCACCCCTCCCGCCTGCCGGCACCCAGATTCCACGGGCTAAGTGGCTGCAGGAGACCTGAGAGGAGTGCCGCATGCCTGGCCACCCCTCCAGCGGGAGGCAGCTGGCTTCCTCGGCGGTGTCCAGCAGGCCCCACTGAGACGCTGCCGATGCCTCATTAGAACGCAAGAGGCTCCTGCCAGCCCTGGGTGCTGGCCGCTGGCCGCCTGTGGTCTGCATCTGCAGTCGTGACGGCTGGCCGAGACGGCTGCCTTTCCGCTGAAGACCAAGTACATGATCCACTGCAGTTAATCAATAGGATAATGGAATGAGTCGATAGGAAAGATTTTTAGAAGGTCTTAATTAAAGAAACACTTGCAGATACAAATGATGTCTTCAATCTATTGATAGTGCCAAGGTGAAGGGTTAAGCACAAACAAAACCATCAACTTTATTTGGCCTGCATGCCTTCCACGAGAGAACGGCCCAGCAGCCTCCTGGCCCCGGGGTCGGCCCATTAATCAGTCCCTTGTCGATTCCACGGCCATGCTGCATGGCAAAATTAGGCTATGATCAAAAATTCTCACAACTAAACAGCCGCTCGGAACACCAATGAGAAACACATGTGCACCCAGTCTGGCCTCCCTTTGCCCCTAAAGTAGGGACAACATTCCCATTAAAAAAAACAAAAACAAAAACATTCGGCAGACAAACACCCTCCCGGTGTGACGCGCAGAATTAGAATAATTAAAGAAAGCCTAAATTGATGGGTCCCGTTTAGGCCGCGGGACTCTCCCGCGGGCCCTCTGCTCGAACACGCGGCATCAATATCTTTGATTCCCCGGACGGGCTGCTCTAGGTACTGGTTTAAAGAGACATCAATCTGTGATGTCAGCATTTATCTAATGAACCTTCAAAAATCAATGTCTAGGCTGGCCCGCTCCACGCAGGCACCCAATTTGTCCACACGCCTGGTTCTGCTGGCCGCACCTAAAGCCATGATTGCAGGGAATGGGCACCCAAGTGGTCAGGCGGGGCGTGGGGGGCGGTGGACCGGATGAGGCTGAGACTGCAGAGTCCATTTCAATATGAACAACTCAGGGACAAAACAAAGAGGCCAAGACCCGCTTCTGAACTTTCTCAGAGCCTCTGAACTCGACATGTGCACCCTAAAACAACCTGCTTCCTAACGCCATCCCCTCTCAAAATGTAACCTTTCCCTCCCGTAGTCTCCATTCTCTCCCCTGTTGCCTGACAGGATTTTGGCCCCATTCCTGACAGCTCTGGTAATTTTCTGCTATTTTTGGGGGGTTCCTTGACTAGGATTTCCACTTAAGCTACACTCAACGGGAGACCCACGCTTGGTTGCCTCTTGCTAGTATTTATGCCCGACTCATCCTCACCCTTGGGTTTCACGAGGCCTTGACGCCAAGGCCTTGACACGCTACCAGGCAGAAGCGAGGGCCCAAGCTGGTTCCCCTTCTCCTGATGCCTCTTTAAAATAAATTGGCCTGTACGGGCTGCCATGAAGCTGAGCCATTTCAAGCACCTATCTCGGGGTGACAGGTATGCCATTCGCTACGCCAGTGTTTGGTCTCAGTGTTCTCCCGCTACGATTCTGTCTCTTGGCTGAAAGAGCCCATCCCGGGAGCGGCGTGGCGCCTGGACAGCTGGGAGACGTGCGGCGTGGGCCGAGTTAGATGTGTGACTCCTGTCTGTCTCCTCGGATAGAGCTTTCAGCGGCCCCGCGTGCCAAGTTCGAGTCCAATTAAACGACAATGAGAGGGACCGTGATTTCCTTTGCTTGGATTGTCACATTTCAGAAGTTCAGTAGCCTGCAAAATGTTCACTGTCTCTCATTAGGCCGGCTCCAGCAACGGTGTGAAGTTGCTCATTTAGCTGCTTTTTATTCTCAGCTTTCAGCCCCGAAGACGGCTGTCGGCAGGGAAGAATCCTGGGCCGTCTGCGGTAGTAGGGAGTGGGTGGACCATGCAGATGGAAACCGCTTCTGAAAAGGAAAGCCACGACTATGGCAAAAGGGAGATAACACTCCCAGGGTTCCTGTGACGTTTTGTAGCATTTCTTTGGAAGAACTCTTGCTTTGGAGAGGAGGAGGGTGTGTGTGTGCATGTGTGTGCATGTGCTCGTCTGTGTGTTTGGGGGAGGTGTGTATTCTATGCTAAAGAACTAGCAGGATGGTGATTTTTCAGAATCATAAATACACACCTGTAACTTTCTTTCCTGACATAAACACTTATTTATTGAAAAAATATAGAAACAAAAGTACATTTAGACACATATTTAAAAATGAACTGCCTTTAATCAGGAGTGCTATTGGCAATCAGGTCCATCCTGGAGATCTGCTGTGTATCAGGTCCTGGATAGATCTCAGCTGAGCCCCAGGTGGGCTTAAGGGGAAAAAAAAATCACTATTCTGGGGACTCAGTATGCTCATTCCCGGGCTAGCTCTGGTTTGAGGAGGAAATTGCGATCCGAGTGCCGGCACTGGCAACTGCCGTTTACCGACTGCTTACTAGATGCCAGGCGTTGTGTTAAGAG
This sequence comes from Micronycteris hirsuta, assembly GCA_004026765.1. Taxonomy (NCBI): domain Eukaryota; kingdom Metazoa; phylum Chordata; class Mammalia; order Chiroptera; family Phyllostomidae; genus Micronycteris; species Micronycteris hirsuta. Next base: position 36,805 of record PVJI01004508.1, on the reverse strand, counting down.
CTTACACACACTATCTCATTTAATCCTCTGGATAACCTACTCTCCAGATGGGGGGAGTGAGGCACAGAGAAAGTTGAGTAAGTTGCTCACAGTCACGGCTGGCAAGAGAAAGAACTACGCATCAAACCCAGGCCTGTCGGATTCCAGAGCCCTCCTTCCGAACCATCTCGCACCCGTTTCGGAGGCAAAGGCTGGGCTCTGTGGTCCCCGCTCGAGGCACACAGCGAACACTGGTGGGGGCAGCGGTATCTGTCCTGCTCCCTCGGAGCAGAGGTCAGCGTGGCTGGAGAGTCCACTCCAGCCTTGGCTAATGCATTCACCTGGGTGAACTAGAATGTGCTGGCGTTCCAATCCTTCCACCAATTAACCTTTCCATTTTTAAAAAATAACTCATGTGAGTAGGATCTTTCTCCTAACTACAGAAATAAATTATAAAAATATAGAAATGTGCAAAGAAGAAAATATAAGTAACCTGCAATGCCACCACCCAGATACAATCACTCTCGGTGCAGATTCCCTATTGCCTTTTTGTTTGTTTGTTTGTTTTGGTCTATAAAACTTAGGATTTCAGGTATTAGTTGCATGGTATTTGGGATTTTTCTCGGTGCATACACAAACCCATCCAGACTGCATCATGTCCTTCCTAAAGCGTAGAGCTGATTATAGTCACTGGATTAGGAGATGCCTCTCCCTGAAGGTTAAACCCCTGGTTCTTTTAAATGTGCTGCCGTCTCAACTCGCACCAGTTGGAGGCAAAACATGGAATGTTTTTAGGCCCAGGTGGTGAGAGCAGCCCCAGCTGGCTGAGGACAGGAGGCTAGAGTGGCCCCGGCTCTGGCTAAGTGGGCCAAACGCTGAAACTCAGAACCCTTAAAATGCAATCAGAGTTCCTCCTACCAGCTCAGGGACCCAAGGATCTCTGAGTGTTCCTGGGGTGTAAAAAAAAAAAAAAAACAAAAGCCCAACATAAAACTGACAAGATCAGTTTAATAATGGATGCATAAAAATAAAAATAAATAAAAATAAAAAAAAAACACTCTCATTTTCCAGGGTAATTTTTTTTTTTTTGGAAACATATAGGGGTGACATTCTTGCTTGGAAGATGGAAACAATCCTGCAGCCGTCATGGGTTTACGGAACGGGGCTGCTGCTCTCTGCCTGGCCCCGGAAAGGCGTGATGAACCCAATCTGAAATCAATATCAGGGAACAGTTACTGCATCTCAATATGATTTGCCGAGAGGGGCTGCCGGGAGAGGAGTGGGGGGAGAGAGAAGCCTGCCAATAGCCTTAACGAAGCGCTCCACCGCCATGCACAAAGGGAGGTCAAATAACTATCAGCCGCCCAATCCCCACTGTAAGTAGTAAAAATGATAAAATCAATAGTATTAAATAAAAAGTTAGCACTGCTATTGAACTCTCTCACGATCTTGGCAGCACCTGGCAGAAAATGAAGGAGGCTATTTTCCAATCCGTTTCGGGGCAAATGTTTGGGGTCATAAACATTGGCACACTGTGGGGGCAGAGACATATTTCTCCTGTGGAACCCGAGTCCTGGGAATACCTGGGTGCTAGTGCTGGGCACCTGCCCCCTTGCTAGAACGCCACCATCCCTCCCACCCAGGTGATTGTATATTCTGAGTGCCGCCAAAGGCTACACCACTTAGAGCCGGACTTTGTTCCTCTGTCCTCCAGGGTGACAGAGGTTGGGCTGGCTCAGGGCTTTCCGGGAAAAGCAAAAGGTCCTATTTGCTGTCCTTTCAAATCTCAAGATTTGGAAATGCCCCGGAAAAAATGGATTGAGGGGGAAAAAGAAAGAAAAAAAACAACCCAGGAAGCAAACAAGGGCATTTCAACAGCAGAGGACGGACGCGGCCATGTCAGCCCAGAGGACTATGGGGAATCTTCTGAAGGGCAGGATGCGTTCTTGCTGCTGACACGGGGTGGGGGTGGGGGGGCACTAATTGGGCAAGCCGAAGGCGGCATGTAGCAGGTATCAAAAAAGATAAATTTAGAATAAAGAGAGCCCAGCCAAAAATTCCTATGAAAGCAGCAAGCTCCAGTTTTATCTGGAGGAGGGAGGGGGGGGGGAAGAGAGAGAGAGAGAACCTGTAAAACTGAGTGACAGCTCAGAGGCGAGGCACCGGCGTTTGCGGCTCTGACCTGCATTTAAACGCAGGGCTGCTTGGACTTTTCAACACCTGAAGTTGGCTTCCCTGTTTGCATTTCATAGAAACTACTACAGAAAGTAAACATGGACCTTCAGTGAATTATTTAGCATACAAATAAACCAGCGAAGAAGGCTAAGTAGGCCTATATGAACTAACTGGGTGGAAATACTCATCTGTAAATAACCCTCCAATCTGGCGCTTTCCCGTACAAATAGTACACGGGACATTAGACACAACTAGCTTCCAGGGATATTTAGGCTCACTGGAGAGCAATTTTTATGTCGACCGGCATCTGTGGGTAGTGATATGGACTGACTGGTAATATAACCAACATAAAATTTATGTGAGCACTCGCTAAAACAGCATCACCCCGTCAGACAGCTGGTGGCTGATGCGGAGCACATGCGGGCTTTATATGCGCCGCGTACGCTAACCTTTGCAATAAAGATTTAGCAGGTTTATTAGTTTAGGAAATCGCTATAATTAAGGATAATTCATAATGGCCGCTTATCCACTCTCCGGCAATAGCTAGCTTAATTTAGACCCCATTTCTTTGAGCTATAAATAAGTGAGCTGCTATCTTCCGCACAGATGTGGCATTCAACCTGTTCGTGCTGGCTGGTTTTCGCTTGTGTTTTCATCAAAAGCATTAGTAGATAAGACTATAAAAAGCACAGGGTTTGAAATAAATTAGCAAGAAATGCATAGGCAAAGTTTTTTTTTTTTTAACTACTCGAAGAAAAGTAACCTCTCCCTCCAGAGGTAAAACAATTAAAAATAAATAATCCTTTTAAAAGCACTAAAGGAGCCTTCATTTACAAACTCGAGGAGACAGAAAGTGACAGAGCAGTAACATGAATGAAGGCCAAAGAAATACAAATGTGACCTCTCTGCAGTTATTTCCATTGAACTGTGCATGTAATGAAAGCTGGACCTTTGCAAGCGCAGCTGGCTCTGCGGTGCGGTTCGGCGGCACCCCTGCGATCCCGGCACGGGCTCGGGCATGGGAGGTCCCTGCGTTCAGTCTCTGCCTCCAATGTCTGCTCTGAGGGGTGGTTGCGTCTACTCTCTGTCCCCACTGACAGGAACACTTTTCCTGCCGGCCCCTAGCAACACCTGACACCCTTCTTGCATATTTACACCCACTCCCCATCTTTGTGTTTCAGCCCAGGCACTCTGCAAATACTCAGGGCACGAGTCAGCGCAAGGCAAGCAAGTGCCAGATCCGCAGCACCGCCAACGCCAGCTGGTGGGTGCACGTGCCCTGGGCGTGGGGCACTCTGCTAAGCCCTCCCCGGCCCGGTCTGAGCAGCCACCCAAGGGGACCTGCCCTTCCCAAGATCTCCCCCAGGGAACGGCAGCTTGATTGACATGGGAATCTGGAATCATATTAAGGGTGAAGCTCTACAGAGACTTAAGAGTAGCTTTGTTCTTGAGATTTCCTTGATTGTGGAGTTAATCCTGGTGTAATGGAAGGGTGTTGGTCTGAGAGCCGGAGGGCCTGGGAGACTTTCCCAGCTGTGTCACCTGTCATCTGCTGTGTCCCCAAGAGAGCCAGACAGCCTCGCTAAGTTTCAACCTCTCCATTTGCAAAGTGGGACATCATCCCGTGTTTCCCCCGCTGCAGAGATTACTGTGAAGGCTCAGGGGACAATGAAAGTCTCCTGGGACAGCACAAACGCTGGGGTGAATTCCAGCCCAGCCTGTCAGTGGTAGGACCGCTCCATCTGGGAGTCTCCCCACTGTAAAGCAGGGCCAAGGGCATCGGCCTTGTTCACGTCACCATGTCAACAGGATCAAGAGCAATGACGTGCCAAGCGGTCAGTCACCTCCAAAGAGCATTCCTGTGCCAGTTAGTAAACCGGGTCTCCTCCTGACGGTTTCCAAAACTGTCCACGCCCACAGGTTCCAAATACGCCCATGTCCTGCACAGCCACGCAGAGCAGGGGGCTGGCAAAGAGGCCTCGGGGGCGCCAGGCGTTGGCCCGACGCACAACGGGTTGGGCACATCGAGTTTTTAAAAAACTGTGCCTTGTTACGAAAATAACTTTCCCATTCCTGGGAAAGTACTGAATGGGGCTCAGTTTTCTCCATGAATGGTTTGACCTGGTGGACACAGGGACAGCCAGGGACAAGGTAAGGACAATGCTCCAGAAGAAATTCCTCTCCCAAACCTTTCTCATTGACAAGTGGGGTCTGGAGCCAAAACTGGGGACACTGGCATCATTTGACACTTTCCTAGTGACACATCCTGGGAGTCAGTGTCCTGACCGTGAGTTTGGCGTACCCACGGGAGAACAGGGACCATGGAAAGCGTAATCGTGAGCAAGAGTGGGAGCACCATTCAGCCAGTCTGGCTCCAGTGCCTGTGGCCCCCAGCGGCCACAGACAGTGGCCGCTGGGGCCACCCGAGGAGGACAGGAGGGGAGGAGCCAGGAGCATCTGTGCACGCCGAAGTGAGGGGCCCACAGCCAGGGACAGTCCCAGGGGAGCAGCGGGACCTTGGCTCCCAAGTCACCAAAAGGAGTTGCGGAGCTCTGGTGAGCGGCCGCCCTCACCTGGGCCCTGAGATAGCAAGGGGTCCGCCCTCTCTTTTCCTCCCGGACGGGCCTAGTTAATCAGGTGTGCGCTGGGAGATTTATGTCCCATTACAAAAGTGATCTCGGCAAAATAAAAATCCAGGGCTGTGGGCTGTGCAGGGCTCCGGGTCGCAGAACTAGGGGCAGTGAGTGGAGTCAGGCCACGGGCTGGCTGGCCCTTCCCTACCCCACCCCTCAGACTGAAAGTATTAGCCCAAAATGAGGAACATATTTATCAGGAAAATCTTTTATTCTTTTAAAACAGAGTTTCCTTTAGGAGTCAAAGTTCACAAGGACATTTACCATTCCGGGGCACAAATTGACATCTTTAATAAGGTTTCTGGAAATTCAGAATTTAAATCATGGTGAAAAAGCTACGGTCGACAAATGTCAAACTGAGAACCTAGGGTCCTTCCCACCCCACCCCCCCAAAAAAACAACGTTTTCATTATAGCCGAATTGCTTTAAAACATTCTTAGCCTCCAAAAATTAGAAACTAAAACAAAGAATCTTAAAACCAACAAACAGGCCCCAGGGGTTTCTAGAGAAGTATCTGGCTGCAAGGGCTTGCCTAGCAGGCGACCAGCCCTCAAACAGAAGTGGTCACAGTAACACAGCGACCACGGTAGCAGCAGGAGTGACGTAAGCCACAGGTAACCAGTCTGGAGAAAACAGAGTTCCAGGAACACAAATTCCCTGCATGAAGCTCCTGGAACTAACATGAGCAGGGTGCATGTAGTTGAGATGGCCAAAGAATATCTCCACTCAGCCCTGGCTGGTGTAGCTCAGTGGATTGAGCACGGGCTGGGAACCAGAGGGTCCTGGTTCAATTCCCCGTCAGGGCACATGCCTGGGTTGCGGGCCAGGTCCTCAGTGAGGGCCATGTGAGAGGCAACCATACATTGCTGTTTCTCTCTCTCTCTCTGTCTCCCTCCCATCCCCTCTCTCTAAAATAAATAAAATCTTAAAAAAAAAAAAAAAAAAAGAATATCTCCACTAGGCAGGTGGGGTGAAAAGGGCCAGAGGACTCATGGGGGGCGGGGGATGAAAGGGCTTATTCACTGTTAGTTTAAAAAGTTACATGAAGAACGAGCCCTAGTCACCGTTCTGGAAAGCACAGGCTGGACTAGGGCTTTGCTCTCACTCCTGCCCCCTGCTGACGTGTCATTAACACGGGACCCACCCTGAAACCTTTGGAGCCCAAGTACAGTCACATTGACCCAGGCGGGGGTCAAAATAGTCTTTCAAGGTGAAGGACAGAACTCCAAGTGGCTGTACAAAATCTCCAGGCTTCTGTCCCTCCCCCTGACAAGGACTTAAGGAGGTTTGCCTCTTATCACTTATGCTTATTTTTCACCCGAGACGTATGCCGTGACTTTCCAGGAAGATTGTGGGGCGCAGCCAGGCATTGGCGACCTCAGGAGTAATTAAAACAAGAGATGGCCTATTCTGTGTAACAGCCACGGTGGATTTGCAAAGCGCAGAAGGCTGTTCTGTTTGGAGAATCAGCCCGAGTGGGACCCGGGAGGTCCAGCCCAGAGCTTGTTTTGTCAGATGATCCCCTCGGAATTTCCTCCATTGAGGAAAAGCAGATTCCCAACCAGAAATAACAAACCTTTTCAGCATAAAAGATAAATACGAGGGCCCCTGCTTCCGCCTGCCCTTTGCCCCCCACCCCCACCCGACAGCAGCAGCTCCGCAGTAATATTTTGCTAACTATCAAAACTCGGAGTCATTTGATTTGCAGATGGGGACCCCTATTGGTCTGAAAAGAATCCCAGGGAAAATGGAAACTCAGCTTTCTTAGCCAAATATGTCTGAACTTCCCAATGAAAGGTGTTGACCCACGGTTCCATTTCACAAAGAAGAAGAGAGAGTACTGAAACCGCCCCCTCCCGCTGTACCAAGGGCCCCCCTCAGAAAAGCCTAACCCTCCCAAATGCGGCCCCGAAGCCCACCTCCGCGCGCTCCCCTCCAGCGGCCCGTGTCGCGGGGTTGCAGTCCATCTCTTCGCTGACAGATCTCCGTGTTGGGCAGGATTTCCAATCCTTCATGACTATCTATTTGTCACTGCAGGTGAGTGGTGCCACTCCGCCTGATCCCCAGCCACTTTCACAGTTACTTATCTGTCTTTATGGATTCATCCTGTGTGTCAAGCCAGCGCATAACAGCATTACTGTCAGGGTGACAAAACTGTCCCCAGAGTGCCACAAATGATTCTCTCTCCTTATGGCGGTGAGCGGGGGAAGCACAGTGACACCACCCCGCCAAGCTCGCCCTTCCCCAGCCCTTGCCTGGCTCAGCACCTCCTCCTGCAGGAAGAGGCAGCTCGGGATGGGCTCAGGGAGCGGCGGTTCACGGGATCTCTGAAAATGATGGAGGAGGAAGGGAAGGGGGCCAGCGTTAACCTCGGTGCTTCCTGCAAGGCGCCCACACTCTAGTCCCTGCGTATAGGGGAGGCCCCCACGTGTTCAACGCGTGGCCCACCGAGCAAGCCAGAGGGTGGACCCTCCTCTCCCTTCAACTCCTGAGGCCAGTCACTGTCCTGCCCTTCCGAGCGCACCATCCATCCGAAGTTCGGGGGCTAAAGGCCGGTACCTGCCCCACCGGGAAGCCTGAAACGCCCAGGAAAAACTGAGATCGCAAGGTCGTCATTTGTGGAGCAGAAACATTACCTGGAACGCGTCAGAAATAAGAATTTCCAGGGGACCTTGCGTGGGTTTGCCACATGATTTGTAATCATTTTCGAGAGTTGACTGCTTCCAAAATAACATCTCATTTCTTTCCTGGTTTTAAATGGAGCTCCGGTTCCGTTGTCCTCCACAGGCTTCCTTCGAAATGGAATTCTGACAGCGGTGCGGCGCCTGTGGCCACGTTCCTTGGAAGGGAGGCGTCTGCCTTCCCTTTATTTTAATCCCACGCGCACAGGCCGAAATCGGCACCTCCCGGGAAACACTGGCTTTTCAGGGCCACCGGGAACTTGGTGGAGGATCGCGCATTAAGACATGCTGGTCCTAAGCCAGGTCCACGCGCGTCTCTCTGGCCTGCCCAGAGTGGCCTAATGCCACTCAGCAGTTTCACAGATCCCCCCAAAGTCAAGGTCACCAGGGCGGCCGCATTGTATTCGGGGGCTTCAACACGTGTTAGAAACATAGACAGTCGACAAGACACTACGCACCAGGAGGGGTCAGGGATGAAGTCTACCTGGCAGGCTTTGTTTTCCCTTTGAAAGGTCAACCAAAATGCAAGTGCACGCGGGCGGGTGCGCGCCCCCGGCGCAAACGTGTGCGCCCCCGGCCCAGCGTGCCTCCCACTCCGCTTTGTTCTTATCCTGATGAGCACTCACTGTCTTGAGGGTTTTGAGGTTTTTTTTTTTTTTTGGTGTGCTTTTTTTAAAAAATAGGTTCAATCTGATTTCTGACACTGGAAAAACAAACCTAAAAGCAATTTAGAAAACACCTGCCCGTGAAGTCAGATGGCAAAATATCTAAAGCTTCTCTGGAAATCTGTGACCTCAGAGGCTGACATGGTTTGATGGGAAATTTAATGTAACAGGCTGCGAAAGCCGAGAGGCCTGTTGTCAGCAATGAAGTCTGAAAGTTAGCAGAATTAATAACGCCGTACAATGGAAGAGCCCTCGAGGGACAAGGCGGCAGAACCAGGGCAGTGGGGAAAAATGACTTTTGAAGTCATTTCACTATGACATCCTGTCATCACTGCTAAACGGAAATAAAAAATCATCCGAATCACCACATGTTCCTTTGTGTGCCCTCCCCTTATCTAATATAAAGTAATAATACCCCGCCCCGGCCGGGAAGGGACCCTCCAGGGATTCCGGGAGCTCCATTTGGAATCTCTAAATGCAATAAGAATAAATGCAAGTGGGAGTCTGTTTAGCAGAGAGGGATGCCTGGTCCGCTGCCCATCGAAAGCCAATAAATCTCAATGCTTCAACGAGAGATGAAAATGGTTATCTCTTGATCTTGGTGCCAGGGCGAAATTTTCTCCCAGCCGGAGTATTTTTATAGATGATTTATGTCCGGGAAGGATAGTTATTTAGCAAAATGGCAGATAATGATGAATAGAAAGTAAATATGAGTAGCAGCCAGCGGTGGGGGCTTTGCTGCCGGAATCAAGCAGACAAAATACCTCCGTAAAGTACATGCCACAGGTAATTGCTGTCACATGCAAGCCGGCGTCCGTGTGTGACTGGGACACAAATACAAATGAGCCCGTCCGAGGCCGTAAGGGATTGCTTTCTGTTGTTCTGGGGGACATGCCCCAGGAGCCTGCTAATTTTTCCTGAAAGCGTATTTTGTGTCTATAGAGCGGTGGTGACGAGACGGGGCTCGTAGCGGCGCCGATCGGATTCAAATGCCAGCCTGGTGTCCTTGTTGTTAGAGCTGGAGGAAGTTCCCGAACCTTCCTAAACCTCAGTTTCCCCACCTGTGAAGTGGGGATGACGGTGTGGACTTCGGAGGTTTGCTGTACGAATTGAATGAGGCATGCTGTGGAAAGAGTGGCCATGATTCTTGGCTCAGAAGTAATGCTACAGACATAGTAGCTCTTATTGTTCGGGAGGGGGCCAGCCACCCAGAGAACTGCTTATAATGCTTTTGGTATCATCCAGTCTTCTTCATTTACTGGGCTTTTCCATGGAGTCCAGAGCCAGGTCTGAGAAGAGTAGAGGTCTGCGGGGAAAAGCTGCAGTCTGCTGATTGGGTGGAGGCCAACCTCCCCCAAGCCCACGTTCTGACCATCCCACGTCACGATCCTGAATTCCCAAGGTCTGTGACATGGTCACACTATGGAGCTGGAAGAGGCGTGAGGAACAAAAGAAATCATTCAGGGAGTTACCATGGAAAGACAGCGGCTTTTAAAAATAAACAGAACTGAATTTGGGGGGGCCTTTGAATAAAAGATAAGTTGACTGCACACAGAATATCAAAGATGCAATGGAAGGAAGATTTTTTTTTTTTTATAAAACACTGTTTTCTGCACTGGAGCACTTACAGAAGGAAAAAAAAACCCCATCAAACTCATTATAGTTTTAAATGCCCAAAACTCCGTGTCCACCAAAAGCCCGCTGCTCATTAGTACCAGTAATTAACTTTACAACTGTCAACGCAAACGCCGCACAGGCTGACAGATAGAGAGGAGCGCGGAGGGCGCTAATAAATCCGGAAATAACAACTTGACACGCAAATGCACAAAAGGATGCAGGTGATAAAGAAATGTTGACATCGGATCTAATTATCTTGGAAACGGCCAACTACAGCGGAGCCACAGTGAGGCGGCGTTATTGCCGGTGATGGGCCCGCGCCGGAACGGCGCTTAACCGCCGCCGCCGACCACGCTTTTCCAGCCCTTGTCAGAGCCGGTGAGGACAATATCAAACGGGAAATTATGAGTGCCGTGACCCCTCGGAGTCAAAAATCCGGTGATGAATATGGGCTCAGCAAGGCATGGCAGATTACCCCCTCACGAGTTCTAAAGCTGGGATGATATATGACATTTTTATCAGGCACTTTCTCAGGAATGTCACCGAGAGGGAAAATAAAGGCCCCGCAAAGGGACGACTAGGTGAATTATGCAACTATAATTGCCGATCATAACCTGATATGAGTTGAAATTGCTCTGTTTTCATATTGAGATAGCATAAAATTGTCGGGAAATGCAATGGCTCCTTAATGTGGGCTAGATGAGTCTAACATTCTGATCATTTTTCACTCGGCTGCAAGGTAAATCCCGCTCCGTAACAGAGCCTCTGCGGCCCGGGGCAATCCAGGGGCCCAATTTTACACTTGAATTGAGCAAATCTGTGTAAACTACGATTTTTCATATTTTCTGCATGCATAAGAAGATGAAACATCTTTATCATCCATATTGTCTGGCTGAGCTTATACAAAATATTAGTTTATCTCTCCGACTTCAGTGCGTTCCATAAGCGAGGCACATAGATCTGAAGGACAGGCAATATCCCATATATAAAACAAGCCCATCTTTTATGCAGCCTCATTTCACAAGTTCTCCTATTTAAAACAACAACCACCGCAAAAAAGGACACCGCGGCAGTATACAAAGGAAGAATTTTTTTTTTTCAAGGGAAGGGGGATAAAGAAGCAAAGAAAGGTCCTAAATGCAGCAAATTGTTCCATCGCTGCCCCGTTCACGCACAGGGGCTGGGGAAAAGCCAAGTAATCTTTAGCATCTGTCCCAGACTGTCTGCCTTTCCCCACTTAAATCAGTCATACCTGCAAGAGGCTGGTACCAGCATTTTATTGCTTCCCTGCGGGAAACGGAAAAAGAACACATCGGCGTTCTTCCTCCATGGTGTCATCTCTAAACCTTGATGGTATTACTGGGGCTCCTCAGTTCCTGTCCCTGTTCCTTCTGGTACCCAGGCCCCATCCCCCAGAGGGTGTGGGGCCCGGGCCCACAGAGCTGCTGCTTTACTGTAAAGTGGAATTTCCCATCTACACCTCTGCCTCTTACCCTCAGGCCGTGGTCGGCCATCCACGCCGTCCATGCACAGGGCAAGCTCGGTGTGGCTCAGGGGCGAGGTCCTGGAAATGGATCTACTAATGAATCAGCCATTAGAAGGGCCATTATAGCCAGGTCCCTCTGGAGATACGTTCCTTCCGCTGAGATTTATCACTGACCATCAAGAGATCAGGGCTTTATTGGCTGATGTCTTTATCACCTCGGCGTTCCTGAGAAGTATTCGGTCCGTAGGCCCAAGGCGTGGGTCATCTTCCTGCCGTGGTCAGCCTCAGGCTGCAGTGAAACTTCATGTATACACCCAGAAGCTATTCAAAGCATTATAATACATCTCAGGTTTTTTCGTTCTAAATCATCAAGCTACTTGTTTCTACTTGGAAAGCTCCTAGAGAACTGGGGGTTAGTGAGAGAGAGACCGGGGGTGGATAAAGAAAACCGGCAGACTTGGAAGAGCACCGAAACGCAGTCGGCTTTAGCACAGGGCCTTCAGACGCAGGGCCGAGAACTCGGATAAGCTTCCCTCCTTGGCAGGGGCCCACCAGGTCCAGAACGAGGCGATGCTGTACTGAGCAGTGCTGGACAAAGCTTGCTAGAACTGTCTCAGGCTAAGCTAGGAAGAGCGTTTGTTGTGATGCGTGCGTGCGAAGGGATGGCAGACGGCTGCTCTGCGGGACTCCCCGCCCCTCCACTCGGGCTCACTTCTTTCTGTGCCCACTGCACTTCCGTGCTCTCTGTGTACACATCCATCTCCCTCTCCTAGACTGGGATTTCCCGAAGGCAGGGACCTTGCCTAAATTTTCTTGGTAGCCCCCACACCCAGCACCGTCTCTGGCACTGCTGGCATTCAACCAACAATTACAGAAGAGCAGGTGAGCTAAGTGATACAGATGGTAAACGGCCAGTGCATTTGTTATTTATTCTCTTTATTTAATAAATTAACGCCCCCCCCAAAAAAATATTAGGGAATTAAAACCACAAACACAATGATCTTAGTTTCTCTGGGTCAGGAATTTAGGAGTTGGGTGCTCTGGTCGGGGGTCTCTCCCAAGAATGCCATTGTGCCCCCGTCATCTGAGGCTCATCTGGGCTCACGGCGTGGCAGCTGGCTCCCCAAAAGTGAGTGGTCCAGACAGACAGGTGATGGCAAGTGGCCACGACGCCTTTTATGACCCAGTTTTCCCACTTAGTCTATTGTCAGAAGCAAGCCACCCAGTCTAGCCCACACTGAAAGGGAGGGGCTTCCCTGAAGCTGTGAATACCAGGAGACGGGGATCATCAGGGACCGTTTCGGAGGCTGGCGACCACTGCTCGTTTCTGGGACAACAACTAAATTCAACTGACATTCACTGTCCTGGGTGCTGGGGGCGCAGCAGGGGCCATCACAGAGCCCGTGATCCAGTAGGGAGGCTGGGTGCTGAGCAAGTGGAATAGGAGGGTCACCCAGGGAAAGTGGCGGGGGTGCGGGCAGGGATATAGGAGTGCAGAGCACCCTCAGCCTCAGACGGCCAAACTGGGACCACAGGCCAGGGCACAGATTGCATTCCTATGCAGGCCAGTGCTGTGCCCCAGCAGCCCCCTTTGTATTTTTCCCCACATAATTATACATGGTCCTGAAAATACAGCGCTGTCTTGTGAGGGTGCGCCCTGACAGGTACTGCAGGTATCAGCTTCCTCTCTCCAGTGGGCACCTGCAGGCCAGGAGAGCCTGGGCCTTCTCGCCGGCCACCTGGATTCTTCAGAAAGAAAACAAGCTACGGGCAGAGACGGAAAACCTGCTCTCGGAGCCCTCGAGACGCCCTTCTCATCACTGGGCAGCGGGGGATTGGGTCATGCCCGTAAGTGATCTGAACCCAAAGAAACCAATGCAGACCTTCCTGGGTCACTTAATTTGTTTACTATTTCTTTACAGTTTCTTAATTTTTTATTTTTAAAGCCGTGGAAAGACACCGAGAAGACGTTTTTCTCTTTCCGTTTTCCTTGTTTTCGTAATCCAAGAATCGGCTTCCCCCTTCCCAGGGAATCTTTATTGAATTGCAACGCACTCAATATTATTAAGAATTCTGATCAGAGGTAAACATGCCAACGGCTCAGCCGGGGGGATTAAGACTCTTTGTTAGTGTTTACGTTATCTGTTTTTAATTCCTATATATCCTTTCTTTATCTCAGTGTTTCAACACTAATTGCAAAACAGCCCTCAGAACAGTAATGAGTCCCTAGCCCTTTGCAGACCCCCAGACAGAGCTTGTTGCACAGATAAGGCGGCCCCTTAACAAGGCTCAGTATCTGGATCAAGGTCTTTCCCTGCTTTCCCGCTTTCGTCTGCTCATCTGGCCTTCCAGAGGCGAAAGCAGCTCACTAAATCTTGGGAGTTCAGGGTGATAACTTAGACTGCTGAGGGTCTCTGCACCCAGCCGAGGCTAATGAAATGGAGATGGTGGTCTTGGCTTCTTCAGGGTAGGTCTCTATTTCAAATAGAACAAGACTGAGCATCACACAGGAGCTCACCATCTCCCCGTGGTGCCACCACCCCACCAAGCTGGGCAGCATAAGAACCAGGCCCTGTCCCCCATTCATCCTGGTTCACTGGTAGGAACTGACTAACGCTAAATGTGACTTGTTCTAAAGATTTCCAGAATGAAGCTGGAGGCTCCATCTCATCCTTCCATGAATTTTCATCTGCATTTTGGGGAAGTAACGCCCCCTGGATTCTGTTTGCCTTGGAATCATCGCAAAGCGTCAAAGGAAGGGAATGAGCTCTACATCAGTGGGGCTGGTTCAGCTGCCACTCACTCCTGTTTTATGTAGCGAGAGAGGAGCGGCGTTCCATCTCTCCTTTCCCTTCGCCCTAATTTTCCACTCGGCCGTTTCTGTGATTACAAATATCTTTTACTCTTTCTTCATTACCGACTCACCTACACGTTGAAATGGTACCTATTTCATCTTCCTGTCTTGTCTTTTCCTGTATGCCTCTTCCAGAGACTTAATTCAGGGGCCGTTGCTAAGCAACCATACATCACTGCAGCCAGTCGCCAATGACTAATTGTCCTCAGCACTTTAGCCTGACAAATCTGGACGGCCTGTGACAATGGCGAGTAGTTTGGAGGGTCAAAAACACACCCAGAGCTTTCTTAGCTGAGTGGGGATGGAGGCACTGAGAAATAACACAAGACGCCCAGCCCCATACCCACCGAATCATGAGGTCTGGGGCCCACATGCGGGCACCATTCTCTGCTCCCACTCAGGGCGTGAGGCAGAGGGATGGGCGGGAACACCTGAGCGCATGCAGTGGTGAGAATCTGGCATTTCACACGCGTTCACCTTCCTCCCCCCTGGCACCACCCCATTTCCAGTGTCTACTTGAATTGAGGATCTATTAGTAATCAAATTTCAGCCTCGATTTTATGGTGAGTGTAATGGAGTTAATTTCTCTAATGCCAGCCGTGCACAGGAGGGGTCTCCCGTGGCCGCGCAGACCTGGGATCGGCAGCAGCTGTCAGAGATGCCGCTGAGGAATTCCTTATTAGCTAAGATGCACCCAGGCAGAAAACTCATTACACAGTGCTAAATATACTTAATCACGTCTATTAGAGAAAAATGAACTTGATAATTACAACAAATAACTAAACTGCAGAAAGTGTTGAAGGGAAAAAACCACCCTCCCCCCACTCAGTACGCACACACACCAGGATTTAAGTGCACAGGGTATGTGAGCTGCACAGAACCACGGAGAAGCCGCCGGCGCGTGGCTTTGTGCTGGAGGAGAAACCAGTCTCCAGGTAGGTGGGGTCGACTCTGCCTGTGAAAACGACACGTTTGCATTTCACACGTGCCCTTGTTTATTGGGTATGTGTACAGTTTTAATTAGAGAGAAACCCTACGGGGGCACGTGTGTTGGTGCGGCCCACCGTAAACACTCAGTGTGATGAACAGAGACAGAAGAGCGCCGTGCGTGTAGACTCGCCTGGAGCCGAAGCCCCCAGGTGGAGGGGGCCTTTACAGTGCCCAGCTGGGGAAGACACACGAGGAGCTGCAGCATGGAGGCCGCCTACCTGGTTTCTGAGTACCTGACCTCTCGTTCGGGAAGAGAGCAGAGGTGGTGCTGGGCAGTTCGGTCTCTGGAAGCCAGGCCACAGAACCGAGTGAGCTCTGAGCTGAGACCTGGCGGGGGATGATCTTCGGAAGGCAGAAGGGGACGCGTCACAGTCATCGAGACGGAGCTATCAGGCCTCTGGGAGAGAGGAAAGGAGGGCGGATGGTGCCAAGAAGAATCCGAACGAGGACTAAGAACAGGGGCACTCCTGCCCCAGTGGCGAGGAGAGCCCCGAGAACACGTGACTGGCAGGGGCCAAAGCGGGCTGAAGCCTGGCGGGGTTCCTTTGACTCAAACTTTAAAGAGAATGAAAATAGAAGCCATAAATGTGATTCCCCTAAAACACCCCAGTTTCCTGACCAAAGAGGTCTACATCCCTGTCTCACTGCTTTGGTAGAGTGGTCATCAGCATCGGTGAGGGACATTCTTGTTTCTGTCACCAGCTCTGTCAGGACACCTGTCCCAGGCCCCCCGTGCAGTCACCTCTGCCCCGGCATCACCCCTCCCCCCACCACTACAATCCAGGCAAGTGAGAGCCAGTGCTGAGAACTTGAGGACCCCAGGGGATGGGAACATGGAAGGACAGAGCCCCCCAAGAACTGCTGGCAGCCAACCAAGAGAGGGCAGTGGGATTGAAAGTGGGACTAACGCTAAGGAAGTACAAGCAGCCTATGAAGCAAAAGGATGTAGGTGACAGCAACCTCATTGGAACCCAAGGTCATGCCAGATCTGTGGACTTTTCAGACACCTGAGCCAAGAAAGCATCCTCCCTACTGCCTCCCTCCCCATCCCAGCCAAGCCTCCCCACTCCAGTCCCATTCTCAACTGAAAGAATTCCAACTGGCGGAGCATACCCACCAGCAACCATGATGCTTCGCAGGGACTCCACCTGCCCTTGAAAAGGAATGGACACAAAGAACCATGCGACCGAAGAGGAAAGACCTCAGCCAGGTGACTGCTGGCTCTGTGTTTAGCACCTGCGTGCTGCGGTCCAATGCCCTGGGAGTGGGCATGTTAAACAGAGGCCACAGCTGGGCGGTTGCCGGGCACTGCCGTCAGAGCTGGGTCCAGAGCTCCGAGGACCCGAGAGGACCAGCCCAAACCAGCCAGCCAGCTGCAACTGTGTTTCATCCCGTATCATTTTTACTGCAAAGAAAACCATACAAATTTAATCAGCTCTTCATATGGAAATATTTAACTTTTTTCCCCTGGAGTTGTTTGATATTATTGTTTTAAGAGTCAGGATTAAGAAAAAAAATCAAGATGTGTGATAGTGGTGGACACAGAATAGCATCCATTCCTGGCAAGAACGCAAGTCTCATTTCCAGTAGACGCGAGTCTTAAATGCACTGGCGTCTCCGTCAATTGCCTGGCTCAATGAAGAACATATTACATGCCCATGACCATGAAGTAGAAGACAAGAACGATCCATCTTGCCCAGCCCTCGGCCGCCGCCCGGGCAGAATGCTATTATCGGTGAGAAGAATATGATCTCAGAGGGGCCGCTGTTGCCCACAAGTGTAGGGAGTGCTCTGTTTTGGCATCCAGACCTCTGAGGTTTCCATTCGCTCTTTCCCTCTTCAGAGATGTTATCACACCACCTCGCCCTGCAGCTTTTCATCTCTGAAAACCTATCACATGGAACTCTTACACGTACACCTATTAAAGAACTAGAGTCTCTCTCAGTAGTCATAAAATGTAAAACACCTCTTAAAAGAGACGGCCTTTGTTTCCCCGCCAAGGGCACGCGAGACAAAAGACGCTGCCTTTTAAATATAATTTTAAAATCCTGTGTCAAATAAAATGAAGTATCGACACGCAGAGTGATTGAAAAAATGGGGACTGCTTCGGAGATCATGGGCATGATTAAGTGCAGAAGTGATGTCAGCTGTAGGCCAAGGCCAAGAATTTTCCCTCTCAGAGGTGGGTCACCAGTAGCCCAGGAGGGAGGGAAACAGTGTCTGGTCACCAACCGCATTGGAAAGACACGTCTATCGAAGGACCACACATCGCCTGTGCCACGGTCCCTGAGAAGGGAGGGGTCCACTTTGAAGCCTGGCCCAAGCCCGGCCAGGACAGCTGTCTGAACTGCCCCGAACTGCCCCAGACCACAGTCTGACGTCCTTAGAAACTGCCAACCCTGAGAGACTGGCAAAGCAATGATGGATATGCAGCTATCAGGGTGACAATCCACAACCAGATTAATTGTTCTCCGTGCTATTTCACTTTATGCTGGAAGAACCTGTTTACTAAATGCCCTGGCATCTGCCAGGTGGGCAGAGTTCATGTCCCAGGCTCCTGAAGACTTCTTCTGGCCTTCCTCACGTGCTGGCCGCATTGACCTGAAATGGTGGAACCTGTCAGTAAACGAGCAGATACAAGCCTGTTCTCGAGAGGGAGATATTTTTGGAAAACCAAGGCACAGAAAACTTTGTCAAAGGTATGGATAATTTCTTTTTTAGAGGAAAAAGAAATCCCACGTCTGTTATGCAATCAGGAAATCGAAGATGTGTATCTCTCCAGATAATGAAGAGCTCGTGGTGTGATTTCAGTTGGAAAACTTGCGCATAGAATGTTTTCCTACTGTCTGTTCTGGTGTTTCTGTCACTTTGCATTGACTTCTTTTTGCTCCCTCTAGCAAATAAATCAGAAAGTGAATAGTTCTGTTGATTTGTCAGAGCTTTGTTTCCCCCCTTTAAAAAAATAAAGAAAAGAAGAGACTAGCTTTAAAGGGGGAAAAACTGATCCCAGCGTGTTAACTCCATCGCGGTTTCAGGCCGTGGTCATGCCAACTGTTAGTAAAAAGAGAAATTCCAACGTAGCAGAAGTAATAAAATCTTCCTTTAAAGCACAAATACCGTGCAGGGAGGAAACGTAAACCCTTGCACGGGGACTAGGGCAGTAGGGGCGGTCTGAAGTAAAATACGGACTGGAGCCCTGGGGATTCGTGGTCATCGCACTGGTTGGAATAATCCTTCACCGAAAGCAGCTGGGTTTCCGTGACCCAGAACCTTTTCTCCCTCTTCATCCATCACCCAGAGGATTTTAGAAAGATGCAAGCTATTATCTAAAGCTATCTTCATTGTTATTCACATGACAAAATATTTATCACCCACTCTGCTTTTTCAAAAGAGCTGATTGCAGAGATGGGTACTTCGAAGATTCTGGTGAGCACAGCAGCCTGCTTCGGGCAAGCCCTGGGACGGACAGGTAGAGAAGGACAGGAGATGTCTGCTTCGTGTTTGCCAATACCCCGTCATCCGTCCCCAAACCAGAGAGCCGGGCATTTAGCATCTGAGTCTCCTATCTGGACTTCTAGGCCTTATAATTGACAAATAATTGACTTTCCTTAAAATCAGGGTCAACGCTGCCCACATGGCCACCCTTGGTGATGAGCACACTGGGGCCAACTGTTCCCTGGGCAGCCGGGAGGAATCCTGCCCGCCCCACGGGCCCCCACTCAGCAACGGCAACAAAAGGCCGCAGTTGAATGGAGAGAAAAGTCAAGTGAAAAGATCTGGGATCCTGTGACATGAGGCGTTCAGGGGCCAGATTGTTTTCACACAATCGCTCAGTATCTCGGAGGACGGCAGGACCAGGAAGGGGAATCCGTGTGCCAGGTACGGCTCCGACACGGAGAGCCGGCAAGCTGGAGGCGGAATGGAAAGCCAAATTCCCCTTGCCTCACTCAGCCTCTTCATGGAAACACCGCCATTCTGATGCAGAGCGGAACGCTGGGACAGGAGCTGGCATGGCCAGGGCCAGCCAGTGGACAGCTTGCAGTTTCACCACCACCCGCCTTGCCTCTTCCCTCTTCCTAAAATTCTGCCTGAGGGGAAGAGGGGACAGCTTGGGGAGGCAAAACGAGGCGGCAGCCACCACCAACGCCCGAGCTGCCCCCTTAACACACATGAATGAATTAAATGCAAAGATACAAAGATGTGTATTTCATCTCCTCTGGTATTTCCCCAAGCCCTCCCACCTCCTGTGCTATAGCAAACATTACAACCTCCACCCCCTCCCCCGACCACCACTTTGAATTTAATTGTATTCCTAATTGAGAATGAAAATTAATTTGCTTTTGATCAATTCCAGGTGGCAGATCAGCCTGGAATGGTAGCAGCGCACATTTTATTTTTTTTCTCAGTGACCACACGCACGCGCCCATAAACACCAGCGTGTGTTACCGGCGCCAACAGGCAGCCGCCTCCTTCTTGTACAGCTCTTCCAGGGTCTCTCGTCCCTCTGCAGACTGGCACCATTCAATTTTTAATAAAAAGATTTACAAAAGTGACGAGATTCGTGCAAATAAACTGCTGACAGGCTCGCTGAGTTAAGTGCGTAATTAAGGCTGCGGGACTACAGATGTTGAGCAATGGCGGCTTCCATCAAGATGCACGCGGGCATCACAAATAGCCCGGCATCTGGTTTCTTTATCTAAGTACCTTTCTTACGGTTTGGATCTTAATTTTTTACAGTTGACAGCAGCGTTATTTGAGCCAGTCAGTGGCATCTGGCTGCTAGGGGAAAAAATAAAAAAAAAAAAAAAGAAAGAAAGAGAGGAAAAAAATCTCCATGCACTTTAATTAATTGTGGAGAAATTACATGGTCCTTCAACCGTGTAGTTTGTCATCAGTGCGCATTACAGATTTATATTAGATGTTTCTCCACAGTGTCAGGAATAATTAAAAGGGGGTAGGAAATGATGCCAACCAGCAAGGCTTTACATCAGTGGTGAAAGTTTTATATTTATTACAGCCAAACAATTTTAGAAGAAGATGTCAACTCCGAGGCTTGACTGTGCATGGAATACATATCAGCCTGGAGAGAGAGCCGGTGCCGCCGGAATCCTGCGAAGGCTCATGTTTAATCTATCAGGCCGACTGGAATCGGTGTGGCGTGCCAGTTATTAATGACGTGGCACCCCCCTCTTCTCATAAACACGTTCCCCCAAAACAATAAGTAACATGTGCTTTTTTCTTTTTTCCTGGACTGTTCTTCATGCAATTGCTCTTTCTGATCCAAATAAGAACAGAAGTGCCGACTGTATGGGAACCCCTTTTTGGCTCAATTATTTTGTGCCACACTTACGGCTCAGGCGGCGTTGGTGGAATTATTTAGTAAAAAGACATCGTGATGGCTTTTTACTAAATAATGGCCACCCTGCCAGGGTCTTCTTCGGAGGGGGCCATGCCCAGACAACAGGCAATCGGAACAGTGGTCACCGCCCTGTACCCACACCACCTGAGAGACGCAGATCTCGGCTTCCTTATTTCTGGTGCAGGCGAATAGACCTGGAACATAAATCCTTTGTGTTTTCCAGAGATCAGAACCAAGGACTACATTTAGGAACCAAAGGTCTCCAAAAAGCTCTTAGAAACGTCCCAGGGACCCATGTCGGAGGGAGTAGTCATCCAAAGGACATCCAGCTTCAGGCTTGTTCTCCCAACGAGACCGGTTTCCTTCTGCACCAGGCAGCGCATTTCAGGGGGTTATTAGATGCCCTCAACCTTCACCATGTGTCTTGCAGGAGAGGCGGTGTGAGCAATAATCCCCTAATATGTGATGCCTGTCACTTCTTATTTATTACCTGCCTGCCCTGGTGATTTTCATAATTTCCACTTAGCTAGTGTGGCCCCAGAAGTGGAGGCGTCCTGGGAACCACAGCCTCAGGACAGCCCCACCTTTGCCCCCGCGTGGACTCGCTGGAGAGCAGGGTCTCATTGGGGCTCCTCTCCTCAGGGTCTGTGGGTCTACAGGGTGGGACTCCAGCTCCCCTAAACCTCCGTGAAATAGGGGAAATGGCAGAGGAGTCCCACAGCAACACAGGTCTCATGGAATTGCCATGCTGGTCTAGGAGGGAGAATCTGCTTACCGTTCAGCCTGATTCTTCTACAGTCAAGTAATGATGCCCTTAATTGGGGCAAATGCTTTCATAACAATATTCTTAAGTTTACGGGGTGCTTTAAAATTTTCAAAGCACTTTTGTAAGTAGTTTTTCATTTTACTAATACTTGTATAACTGGATGTTGAGGTATAAAAGGGGGAGGAACCTCAGCGCTTTCTCCTTCTGTTCTAAATAAAATATATACGGGTACATTTCTTCTTTGCTGATAGTGTCAAGAAATCAGTGTTTTGACTTTCTGAATTACTCTCTGTACTTCAAATAAAATCTAAACTTCTTCCCGTGGCTCTGCCTTCCTTTCTGACTATTCCCAGCTGCCGTCACTGCCTCCCCGGACATTGTTCCCCCCCACCTCCGGTTCCTCCGAGACATCAAGCCCATTCCCACCTCTGGGACATTACACTTCCTGGTCCCTCTGCCTGGGACACTGGCTCCAGGTCTTTGTGTGACTGTCTCCTTGTCTTTTGAGCTCAGCCTAAATGTCACAGCTCAGGGAAGCTTTCTCTGACCTCAATGTCTAATATTGCCCACCCTTCCACCTCCATTTCTTAGTTTGCTATTGGAAATTATTTTATTTATGTATTTATTTAACAGGGGTCTCTCCCATTGGAGCATAAGCTCCAAGAGAACTTGGAAATAGTAAAACTTCAGGGTAGATTTCTCTATGTGTGTAAACATCTCTACCATTAGTTTCAAATAACCTATGTGTGAAATGTTTCTGCAATTCAGTAAAAAGCCTTAGTCTTTAATCTGGTGAGTTTATCTGGGATTTCTACCATATCCGTGATTTTTCTTCATCCCATTAGGATTTCAAAGCCCTGTGTGCAATCTCACTTTTAGAGTGACCCTGATGGAATTAAGCAAATTTAGAGGGATGATGACTTAAAACCATTATTATTGAAAAGAAGAAAATATTAGTAAAAGGTCAAACCACTCATCTTGTGTCCCTAAAAGGATTATTTTAAAGTCAATTTTTTTTTCACTGTTAGCATTACAGTAGTTCACTCAACCCATCACTAGGCTTGAATTCTGATTTGAACTGAAGTTTGCAGGAGTTCAAACAAATCCCTGCAAAATCCAGCTTCAGAGAGGAGCCACTAAGTGCTACTGTGGCCAAGGTTAGACTCATTGGCTCAATGACACTCCTGCCTCCAACAGAAGGTACCGATGGCAGTCGGTGCACTGAGGACTAGCCAGGGACATAAGAAAGTAAGTTGAAATGATATAAAACAAGACGATTTGAACCTACTATAGGAAACAAATTCCTACAGGAAGTGAGAGACCTAATAAGTGACTAGAGAAATGAGAAATGATAAAAAAAAATCTCTGGAGAGACTACGATTAGGATAAATCCACTGACACCTGCACTTCTTCAGGACTGTGCCTGGTTCTCATTGTAGCTCCTGATAGTTTCTAATACACTAAGCACTCAAGATATATGCAGTGGAGTGTGTCTGGCAGACAGGCCTCCCGGGGGGCAGGGCCATGTGTCTCCAGCTTTCCACTGTCTGCTCAGGACTCAGTACAAGGAGACGTGCTCAGGGAAAGTCTGTTGAGTGGAAAACAGAAGCCAGTGAAAAAAATCCATCAGTGAGTGAATGGGTCACGTCATCCCATAGGGCTAAGTGCTTGATAATCCTGCAGCAATGGAAATTCTACCTCCATTCCCATATTTCTCCATCTATCTCTACCTAGCTTCATTCCAGAAGCAAAGTCTCCTTCCTTCTTCCCAACCCAACAGTATCAACACTGAAACAGAGACTCAACTTTCGGAGAAGAAGAGGTGCCTCTGAGTTTGCGCCTGACAACCTGTCTTCCTCATCAAGCTCCTGACAGCCTTGCCTTGATGAAGCCCCAACCACACAGTGCGCTGCTCTGTGTGAAAAAAGTGAGAAAGAACAGGTTGCTGGGGTCTGGGAGCTAATGGTTTAAAGACGTCTAACAGGTGTGTTGCCAGCTGGGCTCTGCTCATTCCCTTCAGTTCTCATCCCCTTGGAAAGCCAGTTTGCCCTTTCAAGGAGGAGAAAGGAAGCAGTGCCATGAGGAGGCCCCCTTTCCACGGTGGGCCCTCCTGCCCCCACAAGCCCTGCTGGCTGCCCTTGCTGCCCCTGTCCTGCTTTACATATGGAGTCAGGAGGGCAGATCAGAAATTAGACGGTGTCTAAGTGACTGGATTTTCTCCCCCAGTTCTGCAGTCAGAAGTAGACAGCAGGGCTTGGTGGGCGGGGGTAGGGAAGGCGCTTTCCAGGCTGAGCACAACCGTGATGTGTCTGGGATCGCTGCAGAACTCAGTCACTGAGAGTCTGCCGTCTGGATTTGAACCAGTTGCACCTCTAAAGACCTGAGCTGTTCTATGCCTTTGTCACCAGCTCTGAAGCCCACAGGGGTCAAGTTACACGACGCAGGATTTCTCCCAGCTCCTAGGTTCTGATTCTGTTTGTATATGGAAACATCTTCTCCTCTGACTGCCTCTGGTGGGTCATCTTTCTGGGCCCAAGTCTCTACTTAAACCCTAATTTAATGCAGCGGTAGCCATAGCTACCAGGATTTCACTTTCAACGTGTGCACTGCTGGAAGAAAGGTATGCCTTACCCTGGGGAAAGTTCCCTTCCACGGGCAAGAGCATCCAGCATACAGGTGCAGTTAGCTCTGATTAAATATGCTCTCTAAAATTCTAAAAATAAGTCAATGACAGTATTAGTGAAAATTTAAAGTTATACACAATACCACATTCTAATAAAGTTAGCTGACATCCACATGCATATGTAATTGTCACAGATTTTTCAACATAAAGGCCATATAATCATTAAGATTTTGCTTTCCTTGATGGTAATCATCAGCATTTTCTCATGTTTCTGCATTGTCTTCATAAACATCACCTATCTTTTCCTAGAGCAGAAGAGTCTATAAAAACTTAAAACAAAGCATTTGTTAAATGACGGACTATAAATATAAATCCCACGAAATGTAAAAACTTCTAGGCAACAGGAAAGCATAGTATCTGCAATATGTACAGCAGTGATACGGCAGAAGAAAATTAAATTAAGGACACACTTTTAGCTAAAGGCAGGAGCACCGGACACCATTAACTAGCTTTCGTACCTCTGGAAAATTAATCACTGTGCCTTAGTTTCCTCAGTGTGGCATAGAGATTAGTGTTCGGTGAACTTTAAAATCTCTCCTTGCTCTTAAAGGTATGTGCGTTACTTAAAGCAATGTTACTCCGAGGAATACAAAGAACTGTGGGTGCTTTAACTGACTCCAGTGAAGGGGTAATATAGTGGGGACACATTGGGTTGTGTCCCTCTTCTCTCTTTTTGGGAACTGACCTCTCCAACATGCACGCAGTTTCAGTCATGGGTTCCTAAGAGCCACCTTTGTTCGTTCGGTGTGGCCTCACCCCCGCCCCGCCCCTGGGCAGAGCTAACTGTCCCGGAAGTGGTCACCATCTTTCAGCTGTGTGGCTGTGAGATACAGCAGAAGCTGGTGTGCAGAAAGCGGGGCACGAGCAGACACGTGGGGAGATGCAGACATCAAAGATGGACGACCTCTCAATCTACTCCTGAGATGGGGTCTAATGAGATATCCTTTATCCGGAGACTTCTCCCAAAACAGTCATGTCCCTTATTTCACTGGTCTAGTTCCCACAGCAGGAGGGACTCATCGGTGGCGGTCTTCATTATTACTGTATTGACGCACATCTATACCTCTTGGTAATTTGATAAGATACAAACAAAGCAGTATTATTATTAGCTCCATCTGAGAAAGATGAACTGATGAGCTTGTAAAACCCCAAATAAACATAGAAATGTCCTGGCTGAGCTAGAACTCAATCCACAGACTCTTACTTAGCACACAGATGCTATTATTTCTGACTCTAGAGGTTAATCTCCATTTTACCGTGTGGGAAACCATGAGAAGGAGGTAGAGCTCGCAAAACTGTGTTTTCAGAAATGAACTCCATTTCTGAATGAGCCAGGACTTCCAGCAAAAGGAGGCTCGAGGTTTTTAAGTGCTGACCCTCTGGTCGATCTTTATGACCCCGGAAGTCCTCTCGATTCATCCTGCCCTCAATGCTAGGGCCTTGGATTCCCAGCCCCAAGAAATGGGGCCTGGTCTTCTGAGGGTTTTCCCTCAGCCCAGCCCTATTGAGTGCCCTCTTATGCATGCAGAGATGTTAACAGAGATAGACCACATGGAAGCTGGGAGCTTAGTCCAGCCAAAATGTTTAAAGCATTAAAGAGCCAAATATTAGATTAGGACTAATCTGGTAAATTCAGAACACTGAAAGGCAATAAGAACCTTAAAATAGGATAGACAGCTGAAAACACGAGCTTTTTTGTGTTGTTTTTGTGCTTTGCCTTAATCCACCAACCTATCTGAAGGTCTAATCTATGAGGTATTTAACCATATAGCAGAGATATTTCCTTCATTCCTCGGGGGAAGGCGGCGAGGAGGAATTGCTTCCATATGAGACGATGTGATCTCTATTACATTTCTAAATTAAAGCTTTGCAGCCTCTGGATGTGATAATTGCGTTTGCTCATTATACCACCTCTGTCACCACCACTGCTGCCACCAACAACAAAAATCCCAACCTCAAAAACAAAGAAACTAGAAAAGGAAAGCAATCGACATATATCCAGCACCCCGAGACCCAGGTACGACTGAGGTTCGATTTAAGAGAGAAAAAAGGGAAGGGAAGATACAAAAACATCGGACAAGTCTAGTTACTGAATTTAAGAGCATAAACCTTAAAAAAAAAAAAAGAAACAATTCTCAAGGTTTCCCATAAGTGGCAGGAAGCTGCTTTGTCGAAGACGCTGAAAAGGCCTTGCGACACACAGGGACAATCATCTATAACTAAGTGTCCTCCGGTGGGCCTCGGCATGACAAACCACAATGGCTCCAAGGGAGCCCTTAAAACCTCCCATGTCAGCGAGCTCCCCCAAGCATGGGGCTCTAGAGTTATGGGTTAGACCTCTTAACCCCTCTCCTCCCCGCAAAAGACCGCCAAGACCCTTTTCTCCCTGGGGAAGGGTTGTTCGAGCCAGCGTCTAGCTAAGAGATCTTTGGAAAGTCATGTTTAGACAGAGTTACAGGACATCTAGTGAACACTCTGCAGTCATCTGAGACGCCCCTCATGTTGCCAGAAGCCAGATTCAGGGGCCAGAAAGACAGTGACCCCATGGAAATGCAGAAGAGGTCTTTGCCAGGGGGAGGCATCTCGTTTCATTTCTGGAGGTGAACATCTATGTGGCCTTGGAACGTCACCCGTTTTCATGAGGCTTTATTGTTTATACCTATGAAGGACTGATCTTGCTCCTTATCTTGCAAGTTTGTATTGAGGAATACATTTAAATCAAAGTAGAAGGTTTGACTAAAGAGACTATCCATTTTACAGCAAAAATAACAAAATTGACAAATCAGATCCTGCTGAACATTAGTCACTTTGGGACAAGAGTTCTTTCAAACCACAAGGAAAAACTTGGAATCGACTCTGCATTTCCTGAATTGAATGGTTACATGACTCCAGAAAATGAAATCAAAGTGGACGATGCCAAATTCTATATGCGGCATTTAGAATTACTTTGAAAGGGATTTACGCTCCCTATTACGCTTTGCTGGTGACTCAGTATGCTGCATTCTCTAAGCCCATGCGGCCAGTGGGGCTGATAACCTAATATGCTTAGCCACGGGCACCAGCTTATTAAAAATGCATTCAAGCAAATTTATGTGCAACTGTGAAATGTGAAAGTAGGAAAGAACAGCTCTGGAAGAATTAAACTTCAGTTGGCTTGAAAACATCGGCGATCCTTTTCAAGATCCTAAAACTACAAGCCGAGTTCTGTTACCTCACCGATGTTCACACCCTCCTGCTGGTCTCAGAAGCTCTGTTCATTCCCTGCGTCCGGCTGAACAGGTTCCAGGGAGCCCTACTGTACACAGCATTTGGGAAACTTTTTGGGTTATGACCGTACCAGAACTGGAAACGATTACTTCCTAATAAAAGTTTCCTCCTTCCGACAGACTCATGCCAGCAGGCTACGCGGAGGTGGCAAAGTAACATACTTCCTATCACTCGTTCTTTCCTTCTGCAGCAAGGGAACACTTTCCCTTTTGTCATCAAGTGCTTACACTCTGGTTTTGAGATGGAAACACCATGAGATCTTCTCTTGGACAAAGGCTGTTGGGAGCGGCCTGTTTCCCTGTTCCACAGACACCTGCCTTCTCAGATAGAGGAACGGCGGTGTATGGCGAAGTCTACCTGGAAAGGCAGACGCAGGATTTCCCGTTTCCTATTCAGTAACAGGGGACACAGCGCCGTTCGTTCTTTGTCTTCTGATTTTTAGATGGATTTCAAGTTCGGCGAGCGGCAGTGGCCCCCGCTGCCCGGCTCATACCTCTACCACTCAGTGGCGAGGCTGAGACAGCTGACATGTGGACACGCGACGCAACACTGAACACGTCTTCCATTAGACACTCGGGACCTTGTAAGAAGGACTGCACTAAAAAGTCACCTTGTTTGGAGCTCACGGGGCTCAGCTATTTCTGGCAAACATGGGCCTCTCCCTGTTTCCTGGAATGGGTGACGCAGGTTTTACACAGAGGGTTTTATCCTAGATAACTACTGGCACACAACGCAACCTGTCGCCCAGGTCCAGATGCTGAGATCTAGAGTAGGGGCGTGGCCAAAGGTACAGGGTTTTTCTGCGCCATTTTTCTCATTCTTCAAACTTGAGGGTGTTGCCCTAGAGATCTTTCAGCTTCGCAGTCTCAACTTCATCAAGTGGCCGAAGATGCCAGGGGCTTAGCCACATCGCTAGAGAAAAACAGTACTTCTTCAGAATCAACGGTATCTCTTTAAGGAGGTTAAAAAAAAACTCAATCTGGAATCAACAGGCTCTTGGCAATTGGCCCATTTCTGGAACCCAAGGTGATGTGAAAACCATTCAACCTAAATAGGAACAAAGACGGAATCTTTGTCAGCTGGTGAGGGCCTGAGCCACGGCTTCACTTGGAGCTCGGCAAACAGACAGTCGGGACGATGACTAACCCACCACAAAATATCAAAATCACTAAAAAAAAATTGGAAATCTTTTTCTTTCAATAACTGGCTTCGCACTTTAAGTACTAATACACCTGAGGTCACTGAGTTGATGCCAAGGTTAACGTAATCTTTCGTGGAATGACTTCATCATTGTCACCAGCCGGAGAACATCAAGGCTGTGCTTCCTTCCTTGCACGTGAGGCCTTCCCAGCAGCTACTCAATACTCAGTATCCTTCAACCACCTCCCTCTACTCAGAACGGCGGCGTAGTGCACAGCCCCTCCCCCAAATGTCCGTTTACTTCCAAGTTTGAAATCAGAGCATCACGAGCGCCTCCTTCCTCTTCTTCATCCCCATAACCAATCGGTTATGAAGTTCTCTGCCATGAGAAGTCCTTTGAACTTGACACTTCCCTTCTGTTATTGCTGCCTGCCCCCCCACTCCCAGCACGGGACCATGTCAACTCATTTCAGGGACACTGCTTTTCCCCAGATACCCTCCCTTAAGCAAAAACAAGCCAAATCATCCATTATACGTCCTGTCACCAAAGTAACCTCCCTAAAATATCACCGCACCATGCTACTCTGGGCCTCGGGAGTCTTCCATGGCTTCCCAGAACTCAGCCATCTTGGAGTCCCTCATGTACAGGGTCCGGCACAAATAACGCCCCCCCCTCCACTTTTTTTTAAATATAAAGTCTTTTACTATAAAATCATAAGCATGTGATTCTGTAACATAACCATATCATACTCAAGCACACGATACGACATTTTAGGTGAAATGTTCCAATTCAAACTATAAATTATTACACCCATATTATTACCCTACCAATCACACTCAAGCAGGTGTTACTTCTGCCGGATCCTGTATATTTGGTCTAAGTACCTTGAACTTTCTGTTTCGGCCAGGTAGCCTAACACGCCGACCCTGAGTTATGCTACCTATTTCCACCCTCATAGCGAACTCTATCTAATTGGGGCACCCTCTTCCTATCGGTCTACTTTCTACCCAACTTGAAGTTCATCTTTCCCCTAAAATCTTACCTATATAGATTGAAATGAACTTCACTGTTTGAACTTGGAGCTCACTCATGAAATGACTGCCTGGATCTTTGGGGTCCACTGGCATTTTCCGAGATCCACAAGTGTTATGAACATTTTTAGATTTTATGCCTTCATTTCAATGATAATCAAAATAGTAATTTTACTGGTTACACAAATCAAATTTCTCCTTTGCACTGAAATATCAACACTGAAATGCATTATTGTAGAAAATTACTTCCATTTCCTAATGTTTTGGAGATTCACAACTGGTGTCTATGAGCCCCTACCACTGGAAGGGCCTAAGAACATTTTTCTTCTAAAAGAAACCTATAAATGCATCTGATAGTCATGGATTGTATGCCACGTACCTTTCCTGTCACTGTCTTGAACTGTTATTTAAATCCTTTATTACAGTTTTACTGTTCATCTTTTTATGCCTTATCTTCCCAAACTGACGATAACCTTTCTGGGATATGGGGTTACGTCTCAGACTTCTTTGGATTCCTGATGTACCAAACACAATCTTGCGAAGAGCAAGTACTAGGTCAAAATTGGTTGCTTTGGTTTTGCGTATAAAGGCCCGACCGAGTCCACCTTGTGTGGGGGGAGGGGGGGAGGGGGACACAGTGGAGACAGAGTTTCACCAGGTAGACAGCTGAAAATTATGGAGAGGGAGCATTCAAATTGTCTGCGTGTCCCTCATCCTCACTAGGGCTTCATCACTCAGAAGCATTTCCCATACAGTCAGTCGCAAAGGTCTTTATTATTCCTTTCTCCCAATACGGCAGTACAAATCAGGACTGTTTGTTAGCACTAAGCAGTAACATGAAAGCACTTCTCTCATAACTGGTAGGCAGTACTAGAATCAACATATTCGTAATATGTCCGTTAACCCTCAACCCATGTTAATGCCATGCTATGTGGAGAGAATTTTAGAGCTGCCATTCGTCTTCCACGTGAGCGGGGCAGCCGTATGCTCCTGTGTGCCACCCGAGACACCCGAGACTTCACCAGCAGAAAAACAGAGCCAGAGGGCGCTGCCAGGGAGGTGGGATGAGGGGGAGCGGAGCCCCACGATGTGAGGCTTCCCCACTTGAGAACGGCAAGAGGACCGGAAAATGCAGTGGCCGTTATCCACACACCGTGCTGTCCTGATGCCCAGAAGTCTTTTCTCAAGCAAGTATGCAGAGCTGATTTACATGGATTCACAAAGTTGGCTTTCTTGCCTTAATTAGGAGCCATGGACAGCTGAGGCGGCACCCAGTCACCCCTGAACCAATCACTAGATAAGCTGCACCCTCCTGGTGCTGTGACCTACAGACAGGGACAGATCATCTCCGGAGGGCTGAGCACAAGACTTAGCAGGATGTGAGCTTATCCTGTGGTTAGCGACCGCCATTCTTCACCCCAGGAAGAGTCCGGTGGAGCTTCACGGAGAGCAAAAAGGGGGGTTGGAAATCACTCGGACTTCATTGTCCAGTAACAGAGAAACCATGACAAAATCCACACACATCATTTTATTTTGTAAAACACTGTTCCAACGAATGTGCTAGGATCAGGGAAGAAAGCAGGAAGTGCGGACATGTGAGGAACTTCTTGCACAGTAGCTTGCCCCTTTGCCTCATGTCTGAGTCCAAAGAGAGAAGGGGGGTAGCTTTAGGAAGAGACTAAAGCAGAGGCAAGGTGAGGCAGCTTCGCCTCCGTGAACCGTTCTCTGTTCAAGAGCGACTGCACGTTCAGCATGAAAGTTAATTAACACATGGCACACTGCCGCCCGGGACGCCGCACACAGTTACACCTGCAGTCTAACGAGGTGACTCCCTACCATCCCGCGTCTGAATCACCCAAGCCACACGCCTCTCAAAGTGAGGCCAGCATCTATTTAGCGAGGCTCATGATGCGCCTATGAAATGGAGAAGTTGTCGCTTCCGACAAGTTAGACATACTAACAGCCCAGATGAGTTGTGTGCTGTGTGCTTTTTCTGCGGAAGCTGAAATTGAGACAAAGTAGGAGCTTCCTGGGTTCCTGTGGGGTTTCTTCTGGTCTTCCACAGATTCCAGAACAGCCCACCAGGCCATCGCTTCTCGAGGAATTGGTGCTGTTATTTATTTAATTTTAATAGGATGCTATATTATTAATATCGCTTAACCCTGAGTTGATAGTATTAGGGGACATTTCAAAAAGTTTTTTAGATTTCTGGAATTTCCCAAGGTTTCTAGAATGGGGAAATATTACCTTTCTACTAATAAAACTGTAGGAAAGAAAAGAAAAATTGATGACTCTCTTCCACAAAATGACCCCATCCTTAACTTTCCCCAGCGATGTGTTAATGACTACCTTGTAAAATACACAGTGTAACTTATTATTTCAGGATTTTATCCCAGAACTTAGAACACTGGGTATAATAAAATATTAACCTACAAAAGTTCTCACTGACATGATCAAATTGAACCAACGTGTAAGCTCTGCTGTCAACGAGCCCCTAGAATGTACCACTCAGTCAAATCGGGTACACGTTTTAGTGACGTTTGGTATGACGAGAGTTGTCACTAGTGACATTTGAAAATACATTATGTCTATGTATCTTTTTCTGACCACTCTTTCTGAGGGACACCATAATTGTCCTTGAGATTTGTCACTGGGCTTGGCATATCTTGTCCCCAAATCCGTAGATCACCTGAGGGGTGTCCCAAGAACTGAACTCCACCTGACGTATTCTGAAAATAGGCAGGTGGGGAGGGAGGACAGGGGGAGTGAGAACCAGAACTTAATTAGGGGTAAGACCCGGGTCCAATGCTATGATCGGTGACGCGGCCCACGGGTGGGCCAGGCTGAAGGGATCAGATGTGGCCTGCTATCGCCAAGTTCACGCTCCGCCCGCAGCGACTGTCAGCTGATGATAGATTAGACAAATCTGGTGGCTCTATCAAAACATCCATCTCCAACCTTGATTAGTAAGCCTATTGAATTATGATTCACTCACAAGGGTGCTGCTGACAGATAAGATACTTTATCTGACAGTGTGTACTACTTGCTTTCCCTGGAGCCAAAAACAAGCCCCCGCCCCAAACACAAACCGCCAACTCCCAAAGTGGCTAGTAAAACCGACAGGACCAAGCACGGCACATTGAGAAGGAGAATGAGGCTCTCGTGCACCTTTTAGTTCTGTAAAGGGATTGTCTGTGAGAACCCAGCCTTGTGAAAAACCGAGCAGGACTGAGGGAGAGAACTCTCCTGACAACAACATACTGCAGACAGAACGCCGGGCACCCTCCTGCCTTTCACAAGGTGTGTGCGACACAGGCGACCGGGGGCGGCTGCGGGAGGCCTCGTCCCCTGTCCTGGTGACACCCCCTTCACTCAGGCCAGAGGCAGAGCCGACCCTGCAGGCTGTGCCAACGTCACCGTCCATGCCGCTCCCTGTCTCTGGGCTAAAGACATCTGCGCACAGAGATGCTCAGCAGACCCAGACTCTTGGGATTTTTCAGAAGGCGGGATGTTTTTGTTGCTGTTACGTTCAGGGACTGAAGTGATGAGAAGGAGGGAAGGCAGTCGTAGTTTGTGTTTTGTTTGCTCAAGAAAAGGCGTAAGAATGAGAGTTTAAAAACTAGTCCCCGTTTTTTCTTTCAGCTTTGTCTGAAGCAGAGAAGCCTGCAACGTGACACGTGTTAGTTTTAGTTTACTGCTTAGTGACCAAGGGACTCGGGAAAACTGAAAGGGTGGCATTCATTCTCCTATCAAGCCAGCTCATCAGCTGGGAACCTGAACGTGTCAGTCTATCTGTGTCTATTTACAGCTTTGCCGATCCCCCAAAGGGGCTCGGCTGTGGTTGTTTTGGGGAAGTGGGGATACACAGCAACGGACGCTAAATACTCAAAATCTCATGTAATTTTCCACAGTATCATTACCTTATTCCAGCCTTACGATTTCACCGAAAGCCCAATGTCCTCCCACTGTGCTTCCCTTCAGCGAGTATTAACCTTTCGGTGACTTCTCTCTCCGTCTCTCTGTCTCTCTCGCGCATAACTATCCACTCTCTGAATCAATTGTGCGCTGCAGATGGGGTCAAGGAAACCTACTTCCTCCTTTGAGAGCCTCCACTGTTTCTACTCTTGGGGATAAAGTGCTTTAAATGGAGTTATATTCTAGGAAAATCAATATATGATTACTGCAAAGATTTCTATTGATTGTCCTGTTGCATTGCAAAAAGGCGTGAGAAAAATGGCACACTTTCCCTCGATTCCTGCTCCACACAGTCCGTTGTGAAGGTTTTGGGCAGGAAGAAAATGTTGGAACTTTATTTAATGACCTAAAGTTTTCATCATTCAATCCACTTACTTCTCTCTGTACCCTGCAAGACGCTGCCTTATTGCTCTCCTGCCTCTTCATCTGTAATTCTGGCCAGCATCAGGGGCTGCCAGGGGAGTTCGAGAGCAGAGGACTGTCTGCTCCAGACAGGGGTTGTGCCAGAATGCGCTGGTTGGTTCCTGATATCCATTCCCTGCTTCTCCCTTCCGTACAGAATCCTGACTTTGTTGGGAACAGCAATGCATCCAGCTGAAAGATATTTCTCAGTTTCCTTTATCAACTCATGGAATCTAGGTGGAGACTGCTGGGCGGGGCTTCAGGGAAGTTCCTTAAAAGGAGGGAGCTGGGGGGTGACTCAACGGCCAAGTACCTTTGCCTTCCTGCCCTTCCTTCCTTCTTTCTACCTGTAATGTGCATGAGATATGAGGAGCTGCAATGGTTCCATTGTGACCCTGAAAGAAACCGGAAGACGGAAGCCCTGTCACAGGCATGGCAGAGCACAAAGAGTCAGGGAGCCATGAACTTGGCAAGGTGGTGAAGCCACAATAGTGGCCCCAGCCTTTACGGATTTCTTTCACATGAGGGAAATATAAATCCCCATGAGGTTTAAGCGACTGTCTTTCTAATCCATGCTATTTCCAGCCAAACAGGAGATGTTTCTCCTACAAAATAAGTGCCTGATTATCTCAGTCCTCGCTGCCATACTGACTAGTAAAAAATGAGTGACATTCACCTCTAGGGCTAATCGCATAGGTGATGGCTGCTGGGGGAGGCAAATACTTCGTGGTGTCCGTAGTCATTCGGTTGTTTCCCAATCACTGGTGTTGAGCTACTACGGTACTATACTCTGTGAGAAGTTCAGTGTAGCCTGGTTATTTTTCAGCAGCCCAGGCTCCAAGTTCCTCTTCTTCCGGTAATGGGGCTCCAGTTTTCTTCTGGGAAAATTTGTCCCCCGGTGGGATGCCATCTTAATGGGACTGTCATCAAAGGGCTCTGGCCTCCCCTGGCCGAGAATCAGGCACAAGATGCAGACTGGACGCCGTGTGACTTTGAGTCGAGCAGAGCAGAGCTCATTCCTTTCGACAGCAGCGCCCCGATGAGCGCACGCCCTGCCCTGCGGCCTGGATCCTGGAGCTGCGCTCTTCCTCCCCGTCAGAGCTGGCTCTCACGGGTAGCGTAAACCACCCCGTGCCACCCCAGAATGAATGAATGAATGAATGGATAAATAAGGAAAAGAGAAACTCTTTCTCCTGCTTTTTTTCCCCTTCTTAACTTAGCCAGCATTTGTTTCTATTGCTTGTAACCAAAGAATTCTAACTCAGAAATCATCAGAAGGGAGCTATAAGGCATCCACATGCCTTGTGTTTAAAAGAAGTCTTGGGAAAGTCACTTCCAGCCCTGGCCGGGGCGGTGGGTAACACCCAGCTGGGGACAGAGTCTGACCTGAGGCTATGTGGTCCCACAGGGCACATCTCTCTGACTTCTGCCTTGGAAGGTGCTATGCTTGGGTCTCGGGAAGATATAGCCCATGCATATCTTCAAGAGATAATACAGCTAGCTCCAGTTTGTCTTTGAAAACTAATAAATTTGAAATCAGTTTTTCAAAATTCCAAGGCTCAGTTCTTTGTGTTACTTAAAAACCAACCAACACCTGACATTATTTAATGCAGAGCCCAGCACCTGAATGTAGGGACCTTGGGTTCTCACTGAAGACGACAGTCATAGAACCAGCTTCAAGGCCCATGTAGAGAGTTCTGGAATGAGAGCTATTCCGGTGTTAAAAATGTAGAGGAAGCGCTTCCAAAGCCTCGACTTCACTGAGAACACTCGTTATTACCGAGTCCTTCCTGATGGCTCATTCCCTGAACGATTTACATTCTCCACTGAAGACACACAAAAGTTGCTGATTATGGAGTCTACCGACTACTTAGCTTCCCCGGGGCCACTACATTTCCTTTAAAAACTGCAGCTTCGATAGATGGTGACACTCAATGAGGTGAAAATGACATCGGAGTAATAACAACACTAATAACAGCTAACCTTTACTGAGTGCCTCTCATGTGACGGACACTAATCCAAAACCTGTACATACATACAGTAGTATGGACGCGGGATAGTCCATGAGGTAAGCACCATCATCCCTTCATTCAGATGGGGAACATGGGGTTCAGAGGAGGCAGGGAGGTTAACCTGCCCGGTGTCACTTACTTTGGAAGTGGAAGAACCAGGAGAAATCTCAATGCTACTGCAATAAAACTGTCTATCACCGCCCCGCCCCCGCTGCCCCCACCCCGGCCCCGCAACCTATACACATTGCTGGTGGCAAGATAAACGACTCTAGCTGGGCCAGGGCCTACTTTGGTAATACAAGGGTGAAAAGCCACACAAACGTTTACACCTTTTACCTAATCATTACACTTCTAATAATATATCCCAGAGAAAACACCTAAGGAGACTTTTTAATATTGCAGTATTATTCATAGTAGTGAAACTAAGTGGAAGTAATGCAACTTTTCAATAATGGGAAATAATTAGATAAAATATAGTATATAAACTTAATGGATCATTATTGCCAATAAAATGCATGGTGATTAAATTATGAAGCAACATGGGGAACACTTGGGTATTAAATAAAAAAGCAGCGTGCACACTTACACGTCATCAATGATTACACCTAAATTAAACAATGTATTCACGGGGCCCAGGGCTGCGGATTGGCTTTCAAAATGAAAATAGTTCTGTTATGATAAGATCTCACTCCCCGTGTTTTCTCTACTATTTTCTAAATTTCCAAAAGGAAGAAAATGAAGCAGAAAAAAAATGCTCTCAAGAAAGAAAGAGGAACGGTGCGAAGTTTGCGC
This sequence comes from Micronycteris hirsuta, assembly GCA_004026765.1. Taxonomy (NCBI): domain Eukaryota; kingdom Metazoa; phylum Chordata; class Mammalia; order Chiroptera; family Phyllostomidae; genus Micronycteris; species Micronycteris hirsuta. The sequence goes on along the minus strand of PVJI01004508.1, from coordinate 297 downwards.
GGCCCCAGGATGCAGAGGCTCTTGACTGGGACGGCTTAGCATCCGCCCTTCACTGCAGATTAACTAGAACGCAGCCACGGAGGGGAGGCTTAGCAACTGGGGCTCCTTATCCAGTCAAGGTAAATGAAGTTCGGCCGGTCAGGAGAGTAAATAAGATTAGTTATGGGCTCCAGGTCATCCACTCATGGAGGTCAGCGAGTGTGAGATTATTATCCTTGGTAGGAGAGCAGCAAAATAGCATTAAGGAATAAATTAATGAAAAAGGTAGAAGATTATTTGAACTAAAGCCCTAATCAG